>RJWM01011187.1:0-60656 GCA_004363535.1 Dasyprocta punctata | reverse complement strand
TTGCACTGCCACTTCCAGATTTCTTATTATTTTTAGCAAGTCTTTCCTTTCTCTCTCCCAGGCTGCCATTTTTTCTTCCAGATATGAAAGATTATCTTTAGTTTCCTTCAGGTGGTTCTGCCAACTTTTATTGGAGTCTTTGAGTTCCTGGTAATCTCTCTGAATCTGATTGATGCATTCTAAGTCTTTATTTGTTTCATTCTCAATCTCCTTTGATTTTCCATCCTCCACCTTTGTGGCTATGTCTCCTTTAGAGGTGCTTAGCGATTCCACTATTATGTATTTCATTTCTATTCTTAGTTGTACTAACAATGCCGCTTTAATTTCTTTTATAGCTTCATGGAGTTGTCTCCGCACTTTGGTTGTCACTTCCTCTGAGTTTAATTTTTGGACTCCCGACCTTTTCTGCATTTGCTTCTCCTGGATTTGTTCTGCTTGTATCAGAGTCCGGAGAGTGCCCTCTACCTTTCTGTCTTGGCGTTTTCCTGGGCTATTCAGGGATCTCCTAATTTCTCTGCAGTGAGCCCGTGTCGGTCCACTGTGTTTCCCAAGCCTGTTTCCACTCTGTGGATGTCTGGTGCAGTGCGCCAGGACAGGGTCGCTGCCTGGGAACCCATACTGGGCCGTCTGCCAAACTTCCCCTATCACCCCCAGGGCACCCATGCAGATTCCACCAGGACCCTCCAGGGCCCGGTGTGAACAAGGAACTGTGCCTACGTAGGTGTGGTTCTGGTCTCAGGATGGATGCCTGTCCCTCACTCTCCCTTGGGGGTGGGGGGGTGGGGAGCTGGGGCCCGCTGGGTTCACTCACTCACCTGCTCACGACCACCTCATTCCACAATTGGTTCCACAATTGATCGCTGCCTCCACTGTCACCGCCGCAGCTGCAGCAATTCAATCACGTATCACCAGCACTTCAGTTGCGCCTTCCCAGTTCGGGTCCTGCCGCCATCTGGACTCAGCTCCTGCCAGAGGTACTGCTGGTCCCCACCTATGCCCGTTTATTTCTCCTTTTTTTTCTCTTTCCGTGGGCCACTGTTCTCGTTCTAGACTTCTCTTGGGTTCAGAGGATCCATCTCCCTCTCCCTTCCTTCCCTCCATTATCATATCACTCTATATTCCAGCATTTGGATGGTATATTCCAGGGAGTCTCCCTAATGCGGTGTCATATGGTCGGCCATTTTGCAGCTACTTTGCAAATATCTTGCCACATCCAGAATTCTGTCTTCCTGTGTAATCATTTATAATATCATTTAGAAAGTAACTATTGAATTAGCATGAAGTATCAATTGGGATCTCAGCATCCCCAAGTAATTATGGTTGGTAATATACATATTCTTATCTTCCTCACCTTCGTGTTTCAATTTATCTGTAATTTTTCGGTCAGTAGATGACAGTCTGGTTGTTCTCTGGTTTCGGCTTTCATGTGACTTCCATGATTCTCCTTGGCTACTTTGTCAGCTTCCATTATGGGGCCATTTCATTCTTACTCTGTAATTTCAACATACTGTTGAAATTTGAGATTCTTTCTAAAACTACTCAGGACTGTTCTTATTCTAGATAAACATGACAAAGGTGACACCATCTACTTCTGTAAGTTCAGTTAACATTTATATACAGATGAGTATGATGGCAAAAATAAGCATGATTCCATTCCTAATGGAGTTTCACAAATGACAAGCTTTAGATTTATTACCATATAGATGCATAAAATATTACAAGTGTGTTGAGTATTATGAATGAGACTTAACATTAAAATGACATAACTTAAATTAGAGGGGTCAGCAAAAGATATCTGGAGAAAGAACAATTTGAATGAGTTGTGAATTAAGTATAAGGACTTATAGGTAAAAAGAAGATGAGAGGCATATTAGCAAAAGCCTGTGGTTGCACATGGACAGGACATGGGAGCCAGCAGAACGGTGTGAGATGAACTGGACAGAACATATGGGGCCGAGTGGGGCCTAGAGCATCTCATTTAATGATTTTTATTTTTCTTATATGAAGTGGAGATCTTTTGAGGTATTTTAACCATGGATGTGATATGATTACGTTTATGCTTCAGAATGATTAGACAGCTTGCAATGAGGACATCAGGTTATAGTGGGACAAAATGGACCAGTTAGGAGGCTGTCTCAGTTGTATGGGAGAAAAAATTATGGTAACTCAGATGAGAGTAATATCTTTGGGAAGTGGAGGAAAGTAGATAGATTCAATGGATATTTGGGAAGAAAAGTTTGAAAAGATCTATTGATGATCTACATTTGGTGTGGAAAGGTAGGAGAAGACAACTTTGGAAGAACCCAAGCTTTTGGTTTGTACAATATGGAGCAAGGTGGACTGGAGAGAATTCTTACATACTCAGTCATTCTGCTTCCCTAGTGTTCATGCTGATCCTGGCACTAGCTCTCTGTCTCCCAGACTTCAAGTTCTTTTTCCTATTTTGATCAGTATGCCCTTTAAACAAAAAACAAAACAAACAAACAAACAACTAATTTATTTATGCCTCTACTCTTTGTGATAAAGCTCAAATTATTCATCATGTCCTTAGAAGAAATTCTGTCCTGATGTGATCTTTTTGCATCTTCCAAAACTGATTTCTTGCTCATTCTACTTGTCACTTTAAGCCATGAATAGACTGAACTATTTGAGTGATCCAGGATTTTTCTTAATCTTAGGATTTGCATGTGACTTTCTGTGTACCAAGAGGACACTACTACTTCATAGTTTGCCTTTTCTAGCTAATTGCCATTTATCCTTCAAGACTCAGCCTGTACTTCATGACTCCAGGGAGTCCACTTCTAAAGTTCCTCACTTGGAACACTGTCCTAACTTGTATATTCTTCTTGCACTCTATATTTACTTTGAGTCAAACACTCTCTAATCTTTTTGTGATTGTCATTTATCTATGTCTTCCTGGATTATATACACTTTGAGAGTAGGAGTCATAATCTGATCCATTTTACACTCTAGTACTGCAATTCCCCCCAAACGAGTTTTAAAGGAAACATTATATTCATGAATAAATGGATGATGAAAATTTAAATTGTATAGTAAGGAATTTGAATTTAATTTTCATGCTTAAGTGCATAACATAGACAGTGCCACATTAGAGACATTCCTTAACAACAGACAGGTTTGATCATTTTATGAAACTTTCTTTTCATATCCTATATAATGTCAACTTACTGACTAGTTTTTTATTTTTTTATTTTTCATTTTTTTGTGGCACCAGGGATCAAACTCACAACCTTGTGCCTGCCAGACAGGTGCTTAAGCACTGAGCCAAAATCCCAGCCCTAGTTTTCTGAGGCAGGGTAGCACTATGTAGCTCAAGCTGACCTTGCGCTCCCGTTATAGCCCAAGCCGGCCTCGAACTCACAATGCTCCTCCTACTTCAGCCTCCCAAGTACTGGGATTAAAGGTGTGCACCACCATGCCTGGCTCTTACTGACTAGTTTTGCAGAGAATTTTCTATACTTTTTTTCAATAGATCATATGTCTATAATTATTTTTTGTGAATATATTACCATGGGGAAATATTTATATTTTATTAGTAATAGATATAAAATACTATGTAATTATTGATGTAATAAGTCATTGATTACTAAACAGGTTATTGATTATTACAATACTGCATGTAGAAATTTAATTCTCACAACAATGCCATGTTATAGAGGACATTATTAATACTCCCATTTTGTGTATGAGGAAATCAGAAACTTGTCCAAGGTCACACATTTAGTAGATTCCAGAGTCAGAATTTGAATCTGGCATGCTGTCTTGATCTCAGAATCTGTGATCTTATCCGCTGTGTATACTACCTCTAAAACACAAGTAGGGGGTGAAATCACCTGAAGACTTTTTCTTTTTATGATACTGGACTTAGAAGAGTGCACAGAAAATCTATAGAGTATTAGATAGCATCACTGCAAAAGTTCTCCAAGATAATGTTTGGTAATTTTCTTTTGTAATTACATTCATTCCAATTATTTCCATAGTGTCTAATATATTCTCAGTATAAGAGCAAAAAGTAATTTCATTCAGCTTCTAATACCAGAATACATGAGTGTATTAGTCATTTTTCCACACCTAGTGCAAAATACTTGGTATCTGAAACTTATTAGAGTCTCACCATTTCCAAACCCAAATTGACTGGTTCCAGGGCAGAAACAGCATGGTGGAAGGACATTGTGGAGGAAGGATGCTGATCTCACTGCAGCCAGGAAGCAGAGAAAGACAGGAGCAGTCAGGGACAAGACTCTTCCTCCCATGTCATGCCCAGTGACTGTCGCTGTACCTCCTAAAAGCACGATAGCATTAATGGCACCATGAACAGATTAATAGCTGATGAGCATTGCACTCCATGATCACGTCACCTTCTAAACAGTGAGACTATTGAGGGATAGTGGAGTTCTAAACCATAACTAAGAGTAAAGCACATGTGAAAATGAAGGGAAGGAAAAGAGGTAAAATGATCTGTGGATAGAATCCTAATTTCTTTATACTCTAGACAGCAGTGCATGTAGTATGAACAGCTATGTGTCACTAGCTTTTATTTTAAAGGTGACACATTGATAACATTTGAAGGGGTTATTATCACTTTCTGTATTTGTCAAGGCCTATGTTTCGCTGCTAGTTTTCAAACTGTATAAACTGAGTAAGAAGAATGCCTTTTTCCTTTGGAAATCAATTATTGTCTGTTCATAATTATAAATGTCAATTATATATGAATATCATGTAAAAGCAGTAGGTTGGGCAATAAGAATCAATGACTAATGATAATTATTATCCCAATTACTTAGTTATTTTCCAAATACTAGAAAAAATGAGCAAGGAAGGCCCCATATGGTTCTTTATGGAAAGTGAAACTGATTTCCTATTGACAAGGGAAGTCTTAATGTTTTATCATGTGTTGCTTTAAGTAATGGATAACATAGCAATACCAAAACTCATGAGAATGGCTAATTTTAAAATCAAGTTAATCTATACAGATGTATTACTTTAATTTATTTACAAAAGAAACGAATGGAATATACTAATTCATTTATACATACACACATCTTGCAGCTATTGACTGGACACTTCCTGTGTACCAGCCACTCTTCTCAGTGATGAGTGTCTAGGAGCTCACCAGCCAAATATAAATACTCACCTTTGCAGAACGAACATCCTGCTGGGGGAATATAGACAATCAACAAAATTTTAAGTACAATATATAACTTGTCAGATAGAGGTAATTTCTATGGAGAAAAGAGAAAGCAAGCAAGCAAGCAAGCAAGCAAGCAAACAAGCACAGAGAATGGTACTGGGGAAAGATAGCCATTTTTCAAGGCATGATCATGGAAAGTGTGTTGGTGAAGACTTAAAGGAGAGCACCAACAATCTGAATATACAACAAGACAATTTTACAAACTAAGTGTAAAGCAAATAGTGTTCTCACTTTACCAGTCCAAGGGTGTAAGTGTGCCCAAGCAGAAAGGGCAATGAAAGAGGATAGGGGATGAGGTGGCAAAGTCATGGATATAGACTAAGACTCACTTTATTGTCAGCAAGATTATATGTCATTGGAGAGTTTTGAGCAGCAGAGTGACATCGCCTGATATATTTGAACAAAGTCACTCTACTTGCTGTATTGAGAAATAGTCAAGGGAACAAATGTGAGGTTAGTTGGGAAACTGAAACTTTAATACAGACAATAAAGGAATGTGCTCAAACTTGAATTAGTGAGAAATGGTCAGATTCTAGAAAATATTTGAATATAAAACCAAAAAGTGGAATGTGGAAACAGCAATTGTGAAAATAAAAGTAAATCAGGAAAAAGCAAGTTGTTTGAACTGAATAATTGAAATCCTCACATCTTTTATGAACTCAAATGGGGAAAAATGCAAGATGTGTTTTAAGTGACTTTGTGCATGTGAATGGAGAACATCAGGAGTTTCTTTTCAGAAGGTGCAAGTTTGGGATGAGTGTTAGACATTGAAGTACAAATATAAAATAGTGAGTTCTATGGTAATGGTCTGCACTGTGTGCCAGATTTCAGCCCCAGGATATCACCAAAGCAGCTGTTCTCCATGAACTTATACTTCATCTATGCTCCATGCCCCATGTCAGGACAAAACATTCTTCTCCTTTTCATACTTTGAAAGTATGGAACTCAGAGAAGTAATCTAGTCTTATCAATTTGGAAGTCCTCTTATGAATGGCCTTTAGCACCCTGAGAGAAGAGGGGAGTGAAACTACACTGATGTGGTGGCCACAACCTTGTTCCTGCTGCCCACTGGGAGTGTCACTACTGTCAATCGGAGGAAATGCACACTAGATGTCAAAGACTTGGTATGTAAAAAAGAATGTATTATATTTCATTAACATGTTTATATTTCTAAATATTGAAATGATATTTGGACATGTTGGATTAAATACATTATTAAAATTGCTTTTGCTTTTTCCCATTCTAATTTTTAATAGGAAAATTTAAATTACACTTGTAGCTTGCATTTGTGATTTATAGTTGAACTGTAAAGATGTAGGAATAGAGAAGTCCAAGAATAAGCCCTGGGGAATGCCTATATTAAGTTGTTTATAAGATGAAGGAGAGACAAAAAGTAGGTTGATGTAGGACAGCTAACTATATGGGAAAGATACTAGGAGATGATTGCATCTTGAAAGTCAAATCTAGAAAATACCTCAAGAAGGAGCAGCTTGCTATGTCAAGTTTTTGGTTTGCTGGTATGGCTCAAATAAAATTAAAGTTGTGATTTAGCAATTTGATTAATAGTATCAGGCTCAATTTTATTTGGGCAAGTGTAGTTTTTGTGGAGCTGTAGGGTGAAAGCCTGATTGAAATGTTTACAATAAAGAATTAGAGGAAAGCTATTGGAGGACATTAGTACACAGAATGGCTTGAAAGTGTACTAGAAAGGAGAGTATAGATACAGTGAAGTGAGACATTTTTTAGGAAGGGAAAAGGAGAAGAATGTTTTTGTCCTGACATGGGGGATGGAGCATAGATGAAGTATAAGTTCATGGAGAACAGCTACTTTGGTGATATCCTGGGGCCGAAATCTGGCACACAGTGCAGACCAATGTGATCATCTGCCTTTTTCAAAAAATATAGAATTCTAGAGGTAATTGTGTCAAAGCAAATCAGCATGGAGATTTGTCACTTAAGATTAAATGTAAGCTGAAAATGAGTTTGAAGTTTATACCTTAAAAATGTGAAGAGAAGAAATGTGAAAAGGGGTAATTAAATAGCCAGAAAATGCAAAACCTTTATGTGAAAATCTGTCTTTAATTAATGAAGAATAATAATTTGTTCTCAGGAAATTACAGATTAGTGTGTTCCAGAATATTATTTACTCAAACAAAGGATGAACTTTAAGGGAGGAAGCGATTAAAAAGAACAGCAGAGTTTTACTTTAGCAATCATGAATGACACTTGGGCTTTTCTTTGCATTACTTGCATGAGCACACTTGGAGGTTTTATATTCACTACTTATTGTAATTAAATGAAGTAATTAATAATAAATACATATTGAAATTAAAACCATGGTTGCTTAAAGATGAAAGAAAATTAATAGCTGTATTGTAGAATAAGAACTTTTAACTTTTGACTAAAACAATGAGTCCAGGTCCTGTTTCTTCAGTGACTACTAAGTAACTAATAATTCAAAACACTAGATGAGCCTGAATGCTTGCTTTTAAAAGAAAGACTAATTGTAATACTTATTTACATAACTTAATTAATTTTAATTTCAATATTTAGTATTGAATATGTGTGTCCACTGATGAGATGCAAGAATGGGTGAAGACATGGTTCTTGCCTTTAATAATCTGATACATAAATGAAGGAGTCATTCCTACTTACCAAGGAACATAGTAACAATAACACTGAGCGTCTGTGGTTTGTGAGACAGTTTTCACAACCACACAACATCAATAATCAGTAAGCACACAGAGGGTGAAACTTGTCTCATCCAGTGTTTGAACAGTGTGGCAGGATAAAATTCCAGTCAGCTTGATTTAGTTCAGAATCTCAAATTCTTTATTGTAATCCACTTAATTAAATCAAGAGAAAATTTGGAAGGACACTATTAAAAGGAAAGTAGAATGTCGTCCTACAAAGCCGTGGTAGACTTGCAAAAATACTTCACGGAGGAGAGAAAGATGATGATATTCATTATGATGAAGTCAATGCCAATTATTGACTAGGAGGAGGGAGCATCTTATGAAGCTATAATAGTTAGCAGGGCAATAAGATAAAGATAGAAGGTAGGGCAGTGCTGACTGGGTGGGGACAAAACTAATCTCTAGGAGGTAGTAAGGATTATATTTGCTGAATCAAAGCTCACATGATAGGAAAATGACTTTAGATTTCCAGATTTAGAAGCTGGGTCATCTCATTTTGAGAGGTATGGTTTGGGGAGAAGGATAAAAATGCATTAACATATGTATAAATATTAACAGATAAATAAATTTTGTTAGAAAAAATAGATGTCATATCTGCTAAAAATACATTCATATATTAACTATTTAAATTACTGCTTAAATGTAACATTTGTCTGAAATAAAAAGAGAAATCATACTATATAATTATACCTGGAGGAAATTAAAGTAGAAAACAGAAATAGGATACAAAACTACTGAGAACAGAGAATACCCATTGGGTCTATTAGGATATTGTCATCTGAATTAATTAATGAAATTGCATCTTTTACTTTGATTAATGAAGTTCATAGTGGAAAGTGCTTTTCTTTTTCCTATTATGCTGTCGATTGACTTATTTTGGCCAAAGAATATTTCAAATAGCCTCAGGTCCACGGTTGCCTTCTTATTTCATTCTGTGTTTCTTGCTCCCCAACCCACTTTGGGAAGCTTGACTGAGGTATGGTGGACAGGAAAGGTAGGACGCGGTGGAGGTATGGACTGATTGCCTGCTTCAACAATGACAAACTGGCAGTCTTTTAAAAGTCATGGCCATGTGCATGACCAGGAGGTCCAGGCTTTGGAATCAGCTCCGTGCCCTCTGTCCTCAAGCCGCATTACTAACCCCGGCAGATTTAGGGATCATAATTTACACAGCAATACTTTGGCCTTGTAGAAGCACGTCACAGAGACAAAATGCTATATGAATTTTGATGTTCTATCATTTGAGCTTTGGCCCAATGATGACTTCAGTTAATTCACTAAGAATGCACAGGCCATTCTGCTGAACCATGAAAATAAAACATGTGTTTATTGAGTTCTTGTGTCAAGAATACAGAAATGCATTTAACATATTTATTAGCTATGGTTACTCTATTTGAGGACTATAAACCTAGCAGAAGTCACGTGACTATATAAATAATTATGAAGGAAAAAGCATTATAATGTCAACATTTTATTATAAAGTGTTACAGAAATGCAGCAAAAGAAGACATATATCTATTGTTGGGAGTCCAGCA
Source organism: Dasyprocta punctata (assembly GCA_004363535.1). Taxonomy (NCBI): domain Eukaryota; kingdom Metazoa; phylum Chordata; class Mammalia; order Rodentia; family Dasyproctidae; genus Dasyprocta; species Dasyprocta punctata. Next base: position 51,213 of record RJWM01011187.1, on the reverse strand, counting down.
AATTCTCATTTAGTAGATGACATCTGAGTAGCCTATGAGTGGTAGGATTTATGAGGTGTGTAGATAAAACAGAAAAACAGGAGAAAACACACTCATGGAATTTAAAAGTATGCACTGCTGAGTAGACATTTTTAAAGGGTTAATGACAGATGAGATTGGAAAAGTTGAGTTGAAATAAAATGATTTTATTTTGAGTAGACTATCACTAAAATACAACCAAATGTTTATTGATCCTTATTCCAACACCTGGCTGTTTTATGTGACCTGAGTCCTCTACCTTCTTGTGTGTAGTGTAACCACATTTACAGTGTCCCTTAGGTGTGTGGCCTGTGCCTGAATTTTGACAAAAAAAAAAGGTGGAGCATCTCCAGGCTCTGCCCCTGTGAGGAGGTGGAGTGCTGTCTTCCACGTGCTTTCTTCCTTAGAGCACATTTGAAATATTGTTATTTCATGATTTGGATGATTATTGTAAGGGTATAGAGATCAAAATGTTGGGTTATTAGTTAAAATAGATATAACCCAATGGAACAAAACAAATAATTCAGAAAAGAACAAGGCAATAAATAATGCTGGAACAGCTGCAGGGAGGAGAAAAGGAAAAAATTAAAAAATAGTGAAAAAATAGACTTCAACACACTTGTCATATCTTTTACTTAAGTTAAATTTAAATGGAAATCATATAAAAACCTAAATTTTCTGAAAGAAATCATAGGTGAAAATCCTTATGATCTAGGGTTAGATTTCTTGCATGAAAATGAGAAGCATAACACAAAAGAGAATAATTGGTAAATTAGACTTTTTGGCCTGTGAAAGAAGAACTACTTTTTTTTTATTTAAGAGAAAATGGACACAGAAAAGAGAAACAAAAATCAAAAGAGACAAACAATAACAAATCCAATACGATAACACTATAGGTTTACAAAATGAGATGGTTGGAACTTGACAGTAGTTATAACATTGCGTATCGCTACTCTCAGAGGGGTTGTTCAGATTAACAGATATAGACATGCAAAATTGATCTAATCATATGAGTATTAACTGTTTTCTTCAATAGTTAATGCATTTAGTAATATAGTCATTTTTACTATCTTATGTATACCTTCTTATAAATTTATGTCTTTTTCCTTTTCCCTTCTTTCTTTCCTCCTTTCCCCCTGGAGTACCTCTTGCTGTCTTTACAATAACTGCCCCTACCATCAGGCCTAATATAATCAAACAAAATAGTTCAGAATAAAGCCAATAAAAAATAAAACAATGGTCACAGAAAAGAGAAACAAAAAGCTAAAGGGACCAACAAACAACAACAACGAATCTGATACTGTAACATTATAGGTTTACAAAATGAGGTGGTTGGAGTTTGACAGTGGTTGTAACATTGTATATCGTTATCTTCAAAAGGGTTGCTCAGATTGACAGATATAGACATGTAAAATTGATCCAATCATATGTGTATCAACTGTTCTCTTTCAATGGTTAATGCATTTAGTAGTATAGTCATTTTGACTATGTTATGTACACCCACATATAAATCTGTGTCTTTTTCCTTTTCCCTTCCTTCCTTCCTCCTTTCCCCTTGTAATACCTCTTGTTATCTTCAAAATAACTGCCCATACCATCGGGCCTAATATAATCAAACAATGTAGTACTGAATAAAGCCAGTAACAAATAAAACAATGGAAGCAATACATAGTAATACAACGTTGATTTCTATAATACCTCATATTATCTTCTAAGCAGTTGCCTATATCATCTGTTATAATGCAATCAAACAAACCAAAATAGGTTAAAATCACTCAAAACAGAACAATGAAAGCAATACAGGGTTTCAAAACAAGGTGATTAAATAACAATAAAGGCTATCTTAATATATTTTGCTATCTTTGGAATAGCTGTCTATGTCATCATATACAATAAAATTAGACGGATTGAGATAGAATAAGATCTAACTATATAGCTCATTGAAGACATTACTGGACTCAAATCCCAATGATGGGTTATTTAATTGTTTGCCCCACTTGGTGTTAACCCTCTGCTGCTGTTTCTGGAGCTGTGGACTATTTTTATCTCTCTCTAAAATGTCCTTCAGTATTTTTTGTAGGATTGGCTTGGTTGTCATAAATTCCTTTAGTTGTTCTTTGTTGTGAAAGTATCTTGTTTCTCCGTTGATTTTGAAATATAGTTTTGCAGGGTACATCAATCTGGGTTGGAAGTTGTTTTCTTTCAGGGCTTGAAATACTTCACTCCAAGCTCTTCTTGACCTGATGGTTTGTGTTGAGAGGTCTGTTGTGATTCTGATGGGTTTTCCTTTGTAGGTGATCTGTTTTTTTGTCTAATAGCTCTTAATATTCTGTTTTTGTGTTGAATTTCTGGGATCTTGATTGTTATGTCTGGGTGTAGGTATATTTTGGTTATGTTTAGCTGGAGTTCTATATGCTTCAGTTATCTGAAAGTCTCTTCCTGTTCCCATGTTTGGAAAGTTTTATGAAATTATTTCTGTAAGTAGGCTCAGCCTGAGTGACCTCTGCAAGTCCGCACCCAGCCAGGAGTTCCCAGCCCAACTCCAAGATGTCTCCCCACCTATCTCTCCCTCATACGGGAGGGTGAGAACCTCCACTCACAGTTCTCCAGGTTGGCTCCCCTGTTCACTGTTTCTCTCCTCTGATGCCGTCACACTGGGCTGATGGCTCCAGGTTCTCAGCTGCTGTGGTCTCAGCTCTCGGACCGTACGTCCCCAGGTTCCAGGAACACCTTTCACAGAGAGGGTCCGGCTCCAGGCAGAGACTCTGCCAGCCACTGCTCTCCCTGTCTAAGTGCCTCTTTCCACTCTTTCTGTGGGCCTCAATTCTCATTTTAGATTCTTCTTGGGTCCGGAGGACCTGGCTCCTTTCTTTTTATCCTTCCCACATTGCTATATTCCAGCATCTGGATGGTATCTTTTAGAGAGGTCATTTACCTTGTTGTTTACAGTTCTGCCATCTTGGGGGGAGTACTAAAGAAGAACTATTAAGAAAACAAAAAGATGGATTCAGACCTGAAGAATGCACTTATAGATCACATTTCTCACAAGGGACTTGTAACTAAAATTCTAAAGTTCTTAAAGTCAAACAACAAGAGAATCAAGGAAGTAGTATAAATCTGAGCTAAAGATCTGGCCTCTATGAAGATGGAGAAACATTTAAAAAGATCCTTAACAGAATTGATCATTACGTAAATGCAATTTAAAATTACATGGGCTGGAGGTGTACCTCAGTGGTAGTGTGTTTATGTAGTGTACACAAAACCCTGGGTTCAGCCATCTGTGCCACAAACATGATTAAATACATGAAAATAATATAACTAAAATTAATAGTGGTGTATACTTGTTAGAATGGCTAAAACAAATGCAGAAACTATAACTGACAGTACCAAATGCTAGTGAAGATGTGGAACACCTGGAATTCTTTTCTGGCAGGAATGTAAAGTGATATAGTCATTAAGGAAAAGAGTTTGGGGTAATTTCTTGCAAAGTTAAAAATACGTGTAACATATAACCCAACAGTTCTTCAGGGGCAGTGGTAGCAAACTATGGCATGCATATTGTTTTTCTTTTAAGACTAAAGCTGGAAATGCATGTTATTTTTTCTAAACTACAGCCTCAGATTTCAGGTTTTACTGCAGTGTTGACACTTTGCAATGAATAAGGGGGTTGGGGGCTGCAGTTTGAGCATTTGTCTCTAACAGGTTCACTGTCCTGTTCTAGGGCAATTTTCCTAGAAATAAATGAAAACTTATTATCACACAAATACCTATTTCTGTTTCAGCTATACATTTGTATGGCAACTTTACTCTTAGTTACAAAAATTTTTAGGAAAATTATTTGTATTTCAATTTTTAACTGATTAAACACGTTGCTGTTGCTATGTATCAACACAATGAAGTTTTCCTGGGCAATAGGAGGAACAAAGTCCTAACTCATGAAACAGTATGGATGACTCTCAAATGTACTTTGCTTAGTAAAGCAAACTAAATCTCCGAAGGTTATGTTTTAGTTACTTTCTCCTTCTTGGGTCAAAACACCTGACACAAACTAAAGGAGGAAGGGTTTATTTCAACTCATGGTTGGTAGATATGTCAGTGCTTGATTGGCTCCACGGTGGGGCAGCATGGCAGATGGGAAATCATGGCATGGCAGGCAGGAGGCAGAGATACTTTCTTCTTTCCTTCGTAATCCACCCAGGCTGTAAACCTATTAGTGGGTCCCACTCACCCTTCAGGTGTGTGTCCCTCTTCTGTAGACGCATGCAGAACTATGCTGAACCAACCAGTGCACTGATCTAACTCCACACACTCACGATCCAGCCACCTGCCCAAAGCCCCACCTATGAGCACGTGAGACTTCAGGGAATCTCTGTATCAGTCACTGTATGTTGCAATGTTCATTTTATAACATTCTGGAAAGTACGAAACTATTGTGATGAGAATTTATCACTGCTTTCTAGGTACTGGAACTGTACTGTAGAGGTGAATACTTGACTTTACACACTTCTCTAAACCTATAGTGCTTCATAACCTAAAGTGAATTTTACTATATGTAAAATGAAAAGTTAATAATTAAAAAAGTAAGCACATGACTCTTCTGGTCCTAGAAAATCTGTTATAACTCAATAAATCCAATTCTTTATTGTTAATACCTTTTGGCAAAAATTTTCATAACAAATTCTGGGCAATTGCACTTTTGTTTCCAAGATAGATTAACAATGTCAATAGACAAGAGAAATAGGGAAAAGAATTTGAATGGAAGTAGCAAGGCGTAGGTCAGAATCTTGCCCCAAAACTTGATTTCCATGTGACCTCGAGCAAGATTCCCATGCCTGCTTCATCACCTGTGGAATGGGGTAATAGAATTAATTCTTAGAGTTTTCTTGAGGACTAAAATGATCTATTGTCCTTTCAGGCACTCAGGAAAGTGCCTGTCACATGAAGCTTGTGGTCATTGTTCGGTGAGTCCGAAGCTGATGGTGTTTGTGAATATTATGGTGTCAATCAAGGTGAGGTGGTCTGTGAGGGAAAGGCTCTCCTAGTAAATTTAGATTGATTTATATTCCCCTGGCAAGGGACCTTTATACATTAACAAAAGATTTATCTCTCTTAAGAAAACCTCTTAGACTTTACTCCTTGTGTTAAGTTGGGCTCCTTTAACAAAATATCAAATCCTTGGTGGCTTAAATAACAGACATTCACTCCTCAGTTCTGGAGGTTGGGATATCTCAGATCAAGTTCTTGGTGGAAGTGGAGTTTGTGTCTGTAGATAGTGGTCATCTCTGTGTGCTCACGTGGTCTTTCCCCAGTACGTGCCTGTGGGGGTCGGTGCTGGGAGAGAGGGAGGGGGATGGGGAAAAGCGAAGGAGGATGGGGAGAGGAGGGGAGGGGAGGGGGAGAAGACAGGGAGGAAATGCACACTCTTTTGTCACTTCCTCTTAGAAGGACATTAATCCCATTTTGAGGGCCCTGACCTCAGGACCTCGTCTAACCCTTATTATGGATCTCCCAAAGTCCTCTCCTCTAAATACCACCATGGGACATCACATCCAGTCCATAACATCCCTTATAATTTGCTCTACTCAGTGACCATAAACTCTGCCAGGGACAGTTTCACTTTTTGTCACAAAACTAAACAGAATAAGAAAAAAAAATACAAGATCTGGAACTTAACCTTCTATGTAGCACTCTATCAGCTTTGTCAGCTTATATAAGGAAATTACCATTACCTTGAAAATCCTTATCTGTCAAATGATAATATCTACATTAAAATTTGCTTTGAGGATTAACTGTGAAATGGTGAATAAAACTACATAACTTGATGACATTGAAAAATTAATATCATTATTTTTATTAATAGCACCCTTATGTTCCTGAGTTTATTCATGATACTTTTCTAAACCACATGTTGAGGAAAAATTTTAATGAATATCTGTATGCTTTTTAAAAATATGCAAACTATTTCAAAATAACTTTATCTTTTACTTCAGTGAATAAAAAGTTTTTTAGTAGATTATATCTTGACAGTAGGATAGTTTATGTACTTTTGGTGAAGGAACATTTTATTAATGAACCAACTATACCACTGAAGTTTGCAGTGCTTTATCCTTGGTAATAATGGTAATACTTTTATCTACTGTCATATATTATTGCAGCTGTACCTTGTACAGTCATACATCTATTAGAACATTGTGGCTGGTGACACTTTTAGAACAGTTTGATGGTAATTTATGTACTATCAATCTTTAATATTCAAATGATATTCTGGTTACCTTATAAATAGTAAACTGAACAAACAAATAAAATGATCTAAAAGAATAGCCAAGCTTTGTTACTAAACTGTTCTCTGGTATATATTTGTCTTTCTCTTCCTGAAATATGTATCTTTTAAATCTGTTTCCTGGAGAAAAACTCTTTAGTAATAATTTCCATTCATAATTCAACAGATATTTAAAAAATCTGACAGTAAGTACTAAAAAAAGATTTTAGAAATTACATTGTTATAGGAAAACTACAGTCATCACTTACTATTAAAAATTTTTGCATATTCCACATTTTACCTAGGCACAAGTCTATACAGATTAACTAGAAATCATGTGTTTTGCAATTTCTGAATTTACTACTCTCATTTATAGATTTTTCACTCTCGAGAAATACTGAAATGGAAAATGTGAAAAAAATGATCTTTGAAAATATATATCTGTATATATGGCTTAACTGAAAGAACAAACAAAGGAGAAGTAGAGAGAGGTAGAAGGAGGAAAGCTCGGAGTAGAGGAGGGCAGGAAGGAGGGAGGGAGGGACAGTGAGAGATAAGGTAGAAAAAATAATCAGAAATTAAAATTTTAACTAATTTGAGTTTGATTTAACCTACTAACATCTTGATTGAGAAAAAAATACCACAAACACGAATGTCCTTTGTTCCCAACAACTACAGTATTTTATGGCCTATTTCATTAAATCATAGATGTTATAATGACCAAATATCCATGAAATGTCACAAAATGACATGAAATACAGCTATCATCTCAGTCTGCATCTGGAAACCAGAGTTTATGGCTCATGCGCAGGTAACATCATGCTTTTTGGGTTTCAAAATCTGTGTATTGTGTCAGTGAGTTAATTAATTTAATTTCATCATCCAAATATACTATGTTCTCTTTCAAAAAATAATTATTTTGTCTGAAGAGTACATATTTGACCAAATTAAGCATCCTCCAACCCTAAGTCATTTCTTTGTATACCAGCTATTTAAAGGCTTTTTAAATTTCAGCTTAACAAAGCTCTCTGGCTTGATAGTGCCTTACAGCCACTGTTTCATTTTCAATATTAGGATCTGTGGAGCTCTGGGACTTATTAAGGTGTATGAGATTTTAGAACATAGTAATGAATGCCATGTACTTCGGCTAGCCTATTCTCCTATTATTTTGCACAAGCCAGAATGTAATTGGATGGTTTCCTAAATGCAAGTGAGGAAGACCGGAAAGGATCATAATGATGCTATTCAGAAAATTATGCTGTTTGTACTTGCATGCTGAATCTGTTTTCACAAGCTGATTTTGCTACATAGCTTAGATGTAGGTGAAAGTTTAGCTTTCTACCTAAGAAACAGTGTTCAAAATATTAATTTTTAATTTATATCAACATTTTAAAGCATTTGCTTCTCTCTTTCTTAACACAAACAAGGAATGAAGGAGTTATTTGGTTGAGTCTCATGAAGTCATTCATTTATTCAGCAAGCATTTAGAAAGCCCTCACCCAAATTTGGAGTAGGAAATACTCAGAGAAACTTCTGTTTCTCCTTCATGATGCTTATCCCAGAACTCAGAAAACAAGCATGTGTTCCTAAGCCCAGTTCCTAGTGTTTGACTGTAAATTAGAACATTTTCTACATAATTCCATTTTCCAAATGTGCAGAGAAATATACATGTAAGTACAGGAACAAGTGTTTTCAATTAGGGTTGCTATTCCTATTTCTTACTGAATTTCTATTTCTTACTGAATTTACATTATTCTGGATTATTGAATAATTTTGGCAAACTAACCCAATCTTTCTGTCTCAGTAGACAACCTATATAATTAGAGTGAGGGACACTTTGGTACTCTTGATTTTCCAGTCTCACTTAGTATATCTCTGGAGGAAAGAAATAAAGAAACAGAGACACCAAGAAGAATTCTGCACAAACAGAATTTACAGAGTTCCCTCAACCAATTTGTGATCAATCTTGTCTTCCAGGCATACTTCTATGTGACCATAAAATTGCAATTTTCTCTGTCTCTGTCGCTATTTATTTCTGAAGGATTGTATGCCATGTAAAATTGCATTAATTAAGTTTGTCTTTCTCAAACTTATTTATATTTGTAAACTTATGTTTCTCAAACTTATTAAATTGTAGAATTTGTATTACATAAGTTTTTTTTTCTCTCATGAATCTGTCTTTTGTTATACCGACTGCAGCCATAAACTTTTGGATGGAGAACAATACATATTTTTCTCCTCTGTGCTCCTATGTAGACAAATTCTAAAACTATTTATTAACATTTCTGTTAGGGTTAGAAAAAAGACTCTTAAAATAATGGCAATAGATATACTGAAGGTATATGTGGTAGGAAAATAAATAAGACAAATATAAATACTTAGGTTATTATAATGATCTGAGACAAAATTCTAAAGCCTAATCAGTAAAAATGATCAGTTATATAAGTCAACTTATATACTATGCTGCAGGGAGGGTTACTACACAGTTTGGGGCACTTTATAATGTGGAAACGAGAAACATCTTGTCAACTGTTTCAAAATTACTGTGAAACAAACCTAATACCCAAGGAAAAGATGGGGGGGGTCTATTTAAAGATTTTGTAAAGTTCTGAAAATTTCCCTTGCTGTGCATTTGCCTAAATTCTGCCTGTCATGCCAGTATCATTTGTAATTTTCTTCCTAAGTAACACAGGACAGTTACCCACATGGGCCAGGAGATAGGGGTGGTCCTGGGTTTGGGGTTCCTGGTCCATAACTGTTAGCAGCTGAGGGTGAAGACTGCCTTTGTCTCCCTCTCTTTCCTCACCAAAGGCCTGATATCTTTAGGGCCAAGGACCTGTTGTGCTATAGCAGCAGGAGACACCCTGCTGTCTCAGAGTGAAGGAAAGAGACGCTGTCCCATATTTTACACTAGGACCAGGTCCCCTAACTTGAGGAAGAAGTTTCAAAAAGCCTCTCTTGGGACCCAGTGGGACATTCTCAACCCCCAGTCCACTCCAGTGAGGCCATGGAGGCTTAGCCCAGGCTCCTCGCTAGGCAACCAGTCCGTCCGTCCTTGTCGTTTGCTCCTGCATCTCCTTAAACTGCTCATGCGGAAGTCCCTCTCCTAGTTCTCTTCTCCCTTCATTAAGTTCATGCTACTAATTCAGGATTTACTTCTATTATCACTATGGCAAGTTCCCACGTGTTCTGTATTGTCAGTTTTTAAAAACTTAGCATATCACAGAAATTCTTTCATTTCTTTGCATTTTATCAAACTGAAACTCAAACTGCTTATACTTTTCTAATCAGTAATTCCAACTGCAAGAACTTTTAATCTAGAAACAAAACAAAGAGTAAAAACCTGTAGAAAGATGTAAGTATTTGGAGGAAATGTGCTGGCCAATGACAAATGAGATATGTGGCCCTCCACAATCAAGTCAGTGAGGAACATTCATATTATACGGAGAGTAATATATTCAGGTTTATACAGTAACGTTGAACCATAGTTTCTATAGGGTTTGTAAGTTATTGGTGAATCTTTTAAACTTTCCATTTAATTTGGACTCTTGATATTATCCTTTTGCGCTGGTACATTTCTGAAAATCCTTTTTTTAAAAAAATTGAACTATGTTTGTGAATGGCATACTCAGCTTATTAAAGGATATGAATATAAATGAGGCATAATCGTCAATGGAAGAGTTTATGCTGTCTATAAGAGAAATGAGCAGAGTCTACATAACAGGAGAAAAATGCATAGTGAAATGGGGCATAGAGATTTGACTATTAAAGCACTTTTCCCAGTTTTTTACTTTTAAGAGTATACTAAACATTCTGTTAGTAACAGAGGAAAAAATCATTAAGATTTTACCTCCAAATCCACAAATAAATGTGGATTCTTCACGGTCTATTTTTCATACTTCTATTTTTGGAAAAGTAGAACATAGGGAAAGATTTTCAGGCTTTGAAAACCTTTCACACCTTTGTATATCTTCTTTACCTGGGGAAAGCCTGTCATTCCTTAGAAGTCAAGATTGACACTTTATTGTTGAATGTATGGCAGTGCTCTGTGACATGCAAGACACGTGAGAGCTGAATGAGCGCCAGCTGGAGGCAATGCGCAGGAGCTGTGCGATTTGAACTTTGACCTGAAGCTCTCTTGCATGACGTGGCGCGTTTTACCATCCTTTTGTTAAGTCTTTGGCACGAAGTACGATGACGGCCCGCCAGTCCTCATTGTTTCTGTCAGGTAAGTGATGCCGCTGCCTGGCCAGGATGACTGAGCTTGAGCTGACCAGGTAGACCGCAGGTACAGGGGTACCTTGCTGTTTGAATCCAATCGAGGCTTCTCTCTGTCCAAAGTACAAGGAGAATTATTTTGCATGTTAGCAACAGTAAGCTGAAGCAGAGAGAACTCTCTACAGAAGCTGTAGGAATAGCATCTAGCTAACAGTATTGTTACAAGACAGTCACTGTGTGGATTTGATCCTAAGGTGGGAAGATCACTTGTGGGAGAGCATTTACATGGAGTTTGGTAAATTGTTTTGTTTGGATAATTAAAAAAAAAAAAAGGAGACAGGACATGAGAATTCTGCAATCAGACAAATCCAAAGAGGCCACATAAACAAATCCTAAATTTGGTTGAATTGCAAATGTGAGCATTTCTATTACAATCAAAAGTGAAACTTAAGTTTCCCTTCAAAATTAATAAAAGTAGTCATTATTAATTGACCCTCTTCTATCTGGAAATTCTACTTTAAAAATCAGTTCCTATAAAGGTAAAAAGAAAGGAAAAATCGTCCCCATTTTCATGTATAAACCAACCAGCTAGCAGCTGCCTCTGAACTTCTGACTACTTTTAGGTTTCCCATGGGGATCACAGTGCCTACTTGCTCACTGACAATAAAGCTTAACATTTTCTTTTCTAATTTGATTTGACTTGATTTCTGGCAGTTTAAAGAAAGTTTTTCGTTCGTAAGTCACACTTGATCAGATTCACAAAAATTCTACAACTGTTGCAATACACATTCATATGTACCAACCCAGGGTCTATGCTAAGCATCAGATGTGTACAGTTCCTGATTTGTCCCTATGCAGAAAGGATTTGAAGCTGGGGGTGTTAAAGAAAATAAAATCACTCTTGTGGATGGAGGCTAACTATATTTAGGGGAACTATCATGATACATGTAGGAATTGAGGAGTTTTTGGTAGTGGGTAGAGATTAGATTCAACTTCATACATGACAAAGGAAGGCAGGAATGTATATTCAAGGAGTAGTCAGTGAATTAAAAATTACTTACAGAAAACATCAGCATTAATGGAGAATTATGACTCAAACTGACTTGATGAGATTGTCGCAGAAGGCAGGCCAGAGAGATTGGACTTTGCTAGAAGGATGGAGGAAGATGAGGTGCCAGACCAGCTGTCACAGAGGACCTAATCCTGCGAGCGAAGGAGTGGCTACAATGACTTCCAGGATTTTTTCTAAAATTTGGCTCTTGGGGGGACACGCCAGTGACAGAGTCTTCCTTGTTGAATGCAGAATGTGCAGGAACCTGACTAAAGTTTGGTCAAGCAGAAAATTTTTGTCGGGGAAGCCCCTCAAAAAATAAATAAATAATAAATAAATCCACCCTGAAATATAGCATGGAAACTAAAACTTCAACCAACCCTGGAAGGAAGCTATAACTCTTATCTGGTTCCAAAATTTAAGACCCTCTTGTGGGCCAGGGATATAGCTTAGTGACTTAAGCACCTGTCTGACAAGTGCAAGGTCCTGAATTCGATTTTTAGTACCAAATAAATAAATAAAGATCCTCTAATTCTACATGGCAAGCAGGCCCTGATAAAATAACAAAAATAATGCAAAAAAGTAGAACATTTAACATATAAGCATAAATATGATACTCAAAATAAAGTCTATAAAGTGATTATAACCTGAGACTGTATTAGAAGAAAATTATCTTGTGAGTCAGTCTTAGGAGTTCAAAGATTAGTGATATCATGAAATTTAATATCACAATTTATGACATTAATAGAGAAAGTAAAATATTACATTTATGGAGACTGAATATTGTATTTTAGATTTTAGTATCTATTATTGAAACATTTTTGAAAGCAAAGAATAGAATTTTGGGCACCTGGTAGTTTCAAGGAATTTATTCATTTATTCTATACTCTCCAATTTATTTGAGTATTAGTTTTCAGAATAATTTCTAACAATCCTCTAGGTTTTAGTGTTATCTGTTTATAATTTAGTCTTTTGTCTTTAAATTATTAAGAAGCATCAGAGAAGTAGATCATAAGTTGGATAACGATATGTTGATTTTACTTTGACCTGATAAGTCCAAATGGAGAAAGAGGACCATAGGAACTCAAGTCAGGCAGACCGTGTGTCAGGCAACCAGAGCTGTGAAATCTGCCATGTCTGATGACAGAAGCTCAATCCGGATCTATGGGTTTGTGTAAAGGAAAAGGCAGTGGCGATTCTTTCAAATACGGCTGCATAGCATGCTCCAACAAGGTCTGCAGATGACTATTCTTGAGGATCAGAAGATGATACCCCAAAATGTGCTCCTTTGGACTTCAAACTGAGAGCACCTGAGGACAGGCAAACACAAGGAAGGGCTTTCTCTGAAGTGTCCTTATCTCCCTCAGCAACGGATCCGCCGAAGAGGAGCACAATAGCCTTCAATTGTCTTACTGAAATTTCATTAACTAAGGAAGATTAAACTCATATCACAGAGGAAGAGACTGAAAAAGCAAACACTACACATAGAGCCCAAAGGAATTTGCTCCTAACTCATTATCTGTTCTTTTATCTCCCCCCAAAATCATTTATTCACCCTCTAAAAGTTGCTCGCACTTATGAAGAAGATATTTAAGCCTCAAATATCTAGCTGTTTTGGAATTTCATATTTCGTGTGACTCTCCTGACCAGGTGCCTGCTAATACATTTGAATGTCTTTTTTTCAGGTAATCTATCTATTGTCAGATTCTTTCAGCAGACTCAACCTTCAGAATGAAAGTTTGAACTTCCCTACACTATGTTTCACCATCACTGAGGTCTGTTTTAATGTGAGTGATTTCATCATTCATGTGGAGTGACACACACTGCCAATAGCACCCTGAGGTCCTGTTCTTTCATGGAAATGAATCCAAAGGTGTGGTGTTTATTCTTACAGTAATTCTCACAATACAGCTTCCTGTGGTTGCCGTCAACTACCCATCCTTGAACCAATTGCTCTGGGTCTGGAAATGAATACCCTGGTTTACCAGGGCACACATATGCTTGACCCTCCACTAGGCATGATGTCAGAATTTGCTCAACCACATTAACTCAACATACCTGAAGTTGCAGAGGTGTCCATTAAAGGGAAAACAGGAGACACTATTGGAAAATGCAATCATGGATTAATGGTTGATGACAAATAATGTGGGAAATTTCGACCAGGATACAGTAGTAAGATTCTGAGAGAGCCATAAAATAGTCAAGGATGAGAGATGGATTCCAGTGGAATTTCTAAACACTAGTTCGAGAGTAGGATAACAGTATTTCAAATGTTTCCCCAAAAATGAGTGAATTAGTATGCTCTAGGGCTGTGTCCTTTCCATGTGCATTTAAAAATAAGAAAATGATGATTCTTTGACACTCTGAAGTTTAAAATTTTAACATTAGAAATTATAAAAATGAGGAGGTATGAGGTTTTTACTAGTTCAAAAGTATAGTTTCTCTGAATTTATGCGATGTTTATGTTGCTTGTTATCTGGAGAAAAAAATTAACTGAGCTAAAGATGGACCTCTATTATAATACTGAAATTAAAAACCAGCACTTTTATTAGTCTGTTTGTATGGATAAGAAAACGAGGCAAAAATACATTCAAGATCAATCAAGGCTTCTTGTGGATTTTGCTTTACTTAACCTCTTTTCAGGTATGAAAATGAATACTCTTGAGTGTTTTTGAAGATGAAAAAATATAAAGTTTCGCCATGACTATCAGCAACCATGTAAATGTTCTAGGAAAAAAGCTCCTTTCTGTGGCAGCCTGTTGGATTTAGCCACCAGGTGTCAGTAAGATTTGAGAAACAATGGGGCTTTCCAAAGTCCAAGCATTTGGTTTATTCTTGATCAAGAAGTAAATCAGTTACCTCATTTTTATTTGGTTGCAGGCAAAGGATTGTAATTTATCACACAGATAGAATTTAAATCTTGTTTTATTTTCCTTCTGTGCCAAAGGCCTGTTTCATCATACTTACACAAAGTGGACTGGTTTATAATTTGTGAGAATTGAGTACCTCAAGATTCATAGTGAATGAAATAGCTTAACACCTGTAGCAGGTGCATCTGGTGCTGGTGGGACCTTGCCAACTATGAGTAAACTGTCATGCAGAGACAATGAACAAGGAAAAAGAAAAGTGACCTCGCCCAAACCAGACAGCTTTTAATGTTACCAAGATCAGGATGCTGGGACACTTTTGAAACATAAATGAAATGGATTTTTTACTTATTTAGCACTTAAATGTGTGTGTCAATAATCTTGTTACTGGGTTAGGGGTCTTCTCAGGTTCTTGGTGTCCTAAACAGTGAACTGAGGAGGCCACTTAAGAGCAGCAGTAGGATTAGTGATTTACTTGAAAGAGCAAAGACAAGATACCCTCCAGGTGTGGGAGTCAGCCAGTGGGAAGAGCTCTGGCACTGTGGGGCTTGGTGTTCAGGGTTTAAGCCTGAGGGTTTGGGGCAGGATTGAGGGTTTGGTCTGAAGTATGGCCCTGCCATTGAGCAGTGTATCTCAGTCCTTCTGTGGGGCAGTGAGGATTTTGAGTTTTTATGGCCCGCAGAGGAACTGTTGTGGCATCCAGAGCCCATGGGGAAGGTGGTGGGGAGAAGTGGGTAAGGAGTGTCAAATCTCATAGTTAATGGTATGGTAATTAGCGATGGAGTCAGCCAAAGGTTGCAGAAGACACTGGGTGACTCCCTGGCGACTTACTGTGCACAAGTGAAGTCTCTTATCTACTTTTTCCCACTATGGGCCTCTTGGTCCTGGACTAACATTGAACTCAGGAGGTGGATCTAGTTCCAGACAGGGAACCACAACATGAGTCCTCCCTTCTCCCAGAGTTATTTCCTCAGCTCCAGGCCAGCAATCAGTCTGAATGAAGGGTGTCCTCACTTCTCCTGTCCAGCCCTTTCATTAGCTCTCTCCTGGCTCAATCTCACTTAATATCACTGTCATTTAGGAACTTGTCCTTTGATACTGTCTATAAGACTTGAGTATTAATCTATTTGACCTTACACCAAGACATATGAATATCTTGGCTTTCTTTGACCTGTTTCTGTACAAACCTGACTTAAAATTAAATTTCACAGTATGTCCATGATACTGTTATGGAGAATGGACCAGACATGGAAATAACTGGCACTGAGGAGGTTTGGGAGGCAGTTTATTACACCGATGGGTTTGACTGGGCTCTCTCTCACTGAGTTAGCCCTATCTGGTGGAGTTGCAGGGCTTTTATGGGGAAAATCAGGGAAAGGTATGAAGGTAGAATCAGTGTGCTATGATTGAAAGATTGGGTTACTTCTTGGGTTGCTAAGGGAGTTTAAACATTTTAGATTACATTGCAAAGCCATCAGCTATGCAAAGCTTGGATTATACAGAGGAAAAAATGTCCTGTTACATTTTCAGTTACATTGCAAGGTCATCAGGTATACAAAGGCAGTAAAGACAGGGATTACACAAAGGAATATTTCAGGTTACATTTTAAGGTCATCTGTTAGACAAGTTTACACAAAAGAAGGAATATTTTATTATCAGGTTGGTCTGGACATGGTTTGGCAGGGTTTCTTGGGAGACTTTTATATAAATTTTAATTTCCCTTTCAATACCAGCATCAAAACTTATTTTACTGCTATTATTCTGAGTTTCAGAAGACATTTTGTGTCTTTTTTAAAGTCCTGTTTCTCTCTAAATTTCCTTCTGAGGCACACGTGCCGAGCACTTGGTGCACCAGCCTGGCTGGTCCAGCAGCGTCAGTGAACTCATGTGGCCATTCTCATGGAGAACACAGAACTCTGTATCATCTTTGAATCATGTCCAACAGAGCAAGAACCCAGCTGTCCTATGTCTGTTGGAAACATCAGACTAACCTAGTTTAAATTGGTTCTCTGCATTATTTTAGAGTTCATTATTTTTTCAAAGCTGCAAGGGCAATAAGTTTGTTTTAGAAAATTTGAAAAACACCAAGAAAAGGATATAGCAACTATTAATAGGTTGTCCTACAGTCTTCAAAATTATTTTTTCATTTTACATTGATCAGTGTTTTGTAATTTTAGAAAAGAAGAAGCAATATTTACTGCTATTTTGAATCACAAATAACTTATTTCCCAGGAAACTGGAAGACTTCATGGAACTTCTCTTCCCATTGTTATGACCAGGAAGCTAGAATGGCTGGATTGTACTCCACCCGGGCCTCAGAAAGTTACAGTACCCTACAGCTACTGCAGAAAAAGAAGCACTGCTATACCTCTTTTTTGCTTCATCAAACCGTATGAGCTTTTAGAAGTTGAAATAGAAAAGAATTATTGTAAATGAAGAGATTTATGAGGCAAGGGGAAAGGGTTAAGATAGCTTCAGCTACTAATACTGGATATAAAATCCAGTATTCTAAGGAAGTGACTTATTTCCCAATCAACGAAATGCCTCAGCCTGTGTGCGTGCTTGCGTGCGTGCATGCGTGCGTTTGTGTGTATGTTTGGAAATGTGTGGCTGCAGAACAGGTGACTGAACAGGAGAGTCTCACCATGTCCTCTCTGTGTGCATCTGCTATTTTGCCTCGAGGCTGCAGAAGAACTTCTGTTAGTAAGCATGCTACCACTGTTTGCCAGGCTTCAAAATAATGGTTATAATTTTCAGGACTGCTATACCATCCCATGTCACATTGTGCTTATGTTCTCTTTCCTTAGGAATTTGAGGAGGACTCAGTCAGGCACCCCTAATTTTCTACCCCTGTAACTCAGAAGGTGGCCTTAGTCACCATCTCTGTGGCTGTCCTCATGCTGGGTCTTGAGTTTCCACATTTCCATCTAGGGCTTTTCAGCAAAAGCCAGTCAAATGTAATTTCAATGCTGAACACGGTGCCCAAGATAAAGCAGGTACCAAAACTATTAAAACTGTTGGTAAAGTATAATTTTAGGAGATCATAATCTATTGCTAGCTATTAGTGATATAAAAGAAAGCCCATTTTTCATTTTGTCACATCAATTTGGCTGAGGGACCCAGCAGATAGAGTTCAGGCCGACATTGCTGATACAAATGAGTGGCAGAGGTCATGAATGATAAATATTAGACAGATACATAAAGAAAGGATGTTGGACATTTAGGTTATATGCAGCATGAATATAGTTTTATATAGAATGACTAGTTCAAAACCTAGTGGACGTCAACGTTTTGTACGAGTAAGTGGAATCCATATTAAAAAGTGACGTCATGAAGGAAACCCTACTTTTGGTTGTATGTAAGAGAAAAATTGGATCAGAAATGGAACTTTGTTTTTACTCAGACCGTGAAGTTGGAATATGACCTGAGGATATCCCTAGATTTATCACTTTTGATGGTTTTCAGATTGCATGGGCAGCCAGGATGCCCTTTTAAACTCTCCATCTGACTGACTGGCTGCATCTTTTCCTACAGAGTGTGGGACTCTTGCTACGGTGATCCCTACATTTATCATGTTCAGATGTGTCTATTTCAATGTGCTTTTCTGAAACTGGAGCAGAAAACCATGTGGAGATTGCAGCTGGTGCCAAGATCAGTGCCTCACCTCATGGTATAAGACAGTCTTCAAACAAGCATTGCTCAGGCTCCTGTGCCCACAGAGAAAGCAGCCCCAGGGCAGATGAGCTAGCTCTCTGCATGAGGAATCTGGTTGAAGATTTCTCCAAAGTGATGTGGAGCTTCCAAAAGCCTCACGCCTATCTTCAAATATATCACACTGTATACAGCTACGCCCAAGAGAGCTTTTCTCTCATCAGGACACATCACTGTTAAGATATCTAGATTTGGAATATTTAGGAAAGAAGTACTTTTTATATTCGCTTATTTCTTGACTACAAGCACAAATTCTGTCTTAGCATATTTTGAATCTGATATGCATCTATGGTTTTGGTTTCACAGAATAATGACATATATAGTTTGATTTATTGTATTTTCTTTGTTTGTTCAGTAAATGTTTACTGAGTACCTCTGCATTTGAGCAAGTTCACTCTACCTTTCAGGAGATATAAAACTGTTTAACACATAAAAATAAGTATCCTTCAGCAACTTACAGGCAGGGTAGAAAATAAGAAAATTGCTCAAATAGGTATAATATACAGTATAAAGCAGTAAGCTACCTGAGAAGGGTATAAATCAACAATTCTTACTTGGGCCAGAGGGGTGGAGGAGCTTCCTAAAGATTTTTCTTGAAAAATCATAAATTCAATTTCTTAAAATGTGATGAATTTGAAATCAATCCAAGAACTAATTGAAGTTGAAACCAGTAGGCATGACAATCCCAGATTGTGAGGTTTGTGTGTTCATACTTAATTGGCAAAAGTTACCTGGTTGAAAACCTGTCAATCAACATGAACAGTGGACTCACTTGAGCGCCTGGTGCAGTATCAGTGAAGGGCACTGTTATTAACGTAGGGACAAAAAGTAGTACCAGCTTTAAACACATCCATTAGTTGAATGGGAAGACTATGATTCAAACTCACATAGCAAACAGGAATCTCTCCTAAACAAGAAGTTTTTTTGTTTTTAATTTTTCCCCCTATAGCTCAACTAAATTTCTGCTAGCCTGACAGAAACAATTTTATTTAAAAAAAAAAAAAGTGAAGCAAAATAAGGAAGATCTACCTCTTCCTTTTCCCTGAGGTGGTAATAAATGTTGGAGAATTTTACATAAGAGCAGACATTGGAGGGACTCAATCTCTTTTAAAAAAAATATAAGCAAAATTGATTACTTTGTCTGAGTCATTTACAGATCTATATGGCATTAAGTAGCCACAAAGACATCTCATATTTCTCTCCTTGGCTTTAATGCCTCTACCCCAGGTGCGTTCAGGCACGACAGCCACACAGTTTCCACTCAAGTCTATGGCACAGAGATGCCTGGTGTCTTTTCTCTGCAATTTCATGTGATCTGGAAGGTCAGGTTCAGGCTCCAGGGTGGAAAGAAACACACATTTTAATATCTAATCGTGATCATATTCCATCTCTTATTTGCATATTTTCCAAGGGAAATTTTCCTATTTGTAGTGAAAGTGGAGATTTCACTCTTGAATCTACTTATTTTGTTTCTTCATTTATTGAAGAAAAATGAGGGCAGAAGATCTCTCTGCCTTTTCCTGTGTCTCTCATTGGATATTGAATAGCAAAAGGTCTAGCTGTTTGAAATGGGGAATAATACAAAGTAAAAGGGAGGCTAGCCAAGAAACAAATCACAGTGCATTTTACAATTGTATTTATTCTTATATTTGTGTATATTTTAACTATCTTATGATTTTTTATTAAATAAAAGTAAAATACACAACAAATGAAATTGTAAAATACATCACATCAGAATATAGATTTATTTTTGAAAAACCAGTTTACAGGTACACATCTAGGGGACATTTTTAAGATGTTCAGGATGCAAAAACAAATGTTTTTAGACATTTATGACCTATTTGAGGGTGACAGTGCATAAATGATTTGCACAAAGACATTATAGGTTATGGAAGTGTACAAAAAGTCTATTTGGAATGGAAGTTTAGAAATAGTCAAGTCTATCTGGCTAAGGAATGGCTAGAAAGTCATTACAGAAATGACAAATATTCAGCTGGATGTTGAAAGATGACCAGATGTTCCCTAGCTTGTCAGAGCAGTGAAAATCTTCCAGGATGAGTAGGCAGAAGTAAAAAGGACACAGCAACCAGCACCATAAGTAAGACACAGGCAAGAGTAAAAGACTCTGACAGTTATAGGAAATATAAGCAGCTATCTTAGGTTGTTGGCCTGTGTTAGAAGAGAAATGACTGGAGGCAGGAAATTCTAAAGGACACTGTGCACCATTCATCAGGAACCTGATGCCATTTTGAAATGCTGAGCTTTTAGTCAAAAAGTATTGAGAAAAAACAATGTGTGGTCTGATAAGAGACTGAACTGACCTTAGGGATATCATGTTGATTTTGGCTGTGGAGAGGAGATATGAGAGGAGGCCAGGCAGAGGCAGGGAGACAATTTAGGAGAATATTTCAGAAGTACAGCCAAGAAGTATTAAGAAGCAAATAATTCATTTATAAGCAACTGAGTCAACTAGACTTTGGAACTCTAGGTTGGCTAAAGAAATGAAATCCTAGGAAGACTATATTTTAGACTGATGAATTATTTTTTCTACAAAGAAAAATAATAAAAAGGAGAGAAATAATCCAGTGTGTTATAGCTTGTGTTTAGATGTCAACCCATCTGGTCAAAGTAGGGTTTTTTCAGAGGTGGCTGCATCTAGTGTGTGATGCTGGTATCAATTTATGGTGCAATTCTAGGCTCAAGGACACGATTAAGAATGTGAGTGCTACCTGGCCTAAGTAATCTGAACAAGACATAAGGGATAGAAAGAGCTGTGTTGTCTCTTATTTCTTTGCTGCCTTCTGCCTGCCATGAACTGTTTCTCCTCTGTGATGCTCCTCTGCAAGACCACTCTGCCTTGGAGCCAGCTGATAATGAACTGAAACCTCTACAAACTGAGCTAAATAAATTTTTCCTCCTTCGTGTGTTGGGTATTTTGTCTCAGTAATGAGAAAAGTAACTAAGACACAGTGCATAAGTAATATCTATTGTTAATAATATGATGCTCACCTTTTGAATGGTGAGACTTTTTCCCAGAACCTTACAATAAATGAAGTACAGCCAAGTAGTACATTTCAGAAGTCAGCCTGAAATGAAGTACAATAAATGCTAAATTTACAGTACATAATCCCAAATTGACCATATATATTTTTTTCCTCAGGGATACTTTATGGATAACTTAAGTGTTTTAAATTAAACTCTAGCCTCCACTTGGAAGTTACAGATATGTTTGTAATTCAGCACCTAAAATCATTATTCTCTTAACCTATAGTTTAATGCACCAGTGAATATTAATATGCCAATTGGAGGACAAGATTTCAAATTTACCAAAACTGATCTACTTTTAAAAATTTATTAACTTGATAAAAGTCATTATTTAAGCTGGTGAATTGGCCTGTGTTGTATTCTGGACTGTGTTCTTTGTATAATGCCCCATTAATATTGCACCAAAGCTAGCAACAACAGCGTCATCACTTTAAAGGAAAGGCAGTAAGATCTCTGAGGGATGCAATTATGTTTGTGCATACAATGGTGTGCTTCCATTTAAGATGTTTTTAAACAAGAAGAATTTAATCTTAACCAGCTCACTTAAAAGGTAGTATTGATTAGTGAAATGTTTTTAGGAATGGAATACATTTTAAAATTTTGCTTACAATAAAGTGAGCCACAGCATTTATGGAAGGCGTCCTGTTTCTTGACCTGCTGAAGGATGGAACGGGTGAGACAGGTGACGGTAGGATGTCGGTTTGCTTTAACTGTCACTTCAAACGTTATGGCAGATTATATAAAAATGAGTTGAGAATTAGACTGGTGGTCATGTCTCAAATTGCCTTAAGAGGGGAGCATGGTTGTTTTTGCTGTTTTATAGGCAGGGAAATTGAGGCACAATGTTATAGCTAACACAGTGTCAAGAACACAGTCGGTTAGTAACAGGATTTGAACTCAAAGCCCACTTATGTGTTTCCAGAGTTTATGCTGCTAGACACATCACTGGTGCCTGTGCAGCTTTTGTGCATTTGGTCTCCCAGCAGAGCACTGTCACAGAGTCTCCCTCCGCGGACCTCTCCCTAGACTGCCAGTTGGAAGCAGCTCAGTCACACTTACTGACTCACACATGGTGCGCCTATGAAAAATAGACATGACCATCAGTGTAATTCTCCACTCTTATTCTTTGGCTTAGAAACACACACAGAAACACACACACACACACACACATACACACACATCATAAGAAAATTCAGTTTAGTAGAAAAATGGCAAAGGCTAGTGTGAAGTTGTTACTTTTTATTCTCCTGTCTTGTAGTATATAAAGCAATATATATGTGCTTCCTCACCCTTTCCTCACTGACTTAATGAAAGCTTGTTTAGCACACGTGTTAAAAAGTGTACTGATTTCCCTTAGAGTGAAGATTGCTTGACAGTGCCAGGAATCTGAAGGGCAAACAAAGAGAATGGTGTGGTGAAGGATTCAGGTGTGAGGGGAGGCGAGGATCGGTATGGTGCATTTTTTATTTACCTGAAAATATAATCTGCTATAACATTTGAAGTGGCAGTTAAAGCAAACTGACAAAACTACAGCAACAGACAAGTACTAGTACTCTGTCATAACCATTTACAACAGAGTAGTAGTAGTTTCTGGACAGTATAGTAGAAATAGAGGTATTGAGCACCTGGCCAGACTTGCGCCATGCACATCCAAGGGCGTGTCCTTGTTTTCCCAGAAGCCCATAGACCTGGAGTCACCACTCCTAAGACAGGCCAATTTCTAGGTCTGCTTCTTGAGAATCAGGCTTTGCTTGTGGAGGACGAGATCTAGAAGGACTCATCCTCAGAGCTGTCAGGTCAAAACATGATGCAGGAAGGGCTGAGTCCAACACACTCTCCTTCCTCTCTGGTGAGGTGAGCAGAGGCTCCATAGGGTGTTTCCTCACCAGGGAGCCAAGAGGAGCAAGAATCACATGCTGTGTGCAGCCCCATGGCCACACTGCCCTTGGCTGCTCTAACGGCTCCCATCCCCAGTGGTGCTCTGCCCTCAACTCACTCTCCCAGCAACTGGCTGCTGCTTCCCAGAAGGCCCAGAACCTGTTTCACCCTGGTGCTCTGACTACAATGTGCTCTCCACACCTATTCTCACTGTTGCCTGTTGGTCTTGAATTCATTGTTGCCTCTCAGGGAGACTTGGTTGGAAGTTTGCCTTTCCCAGGAAACTGTGTAGCACATATCTCTTTGTTTCATAGTTTCTTTATGTTATTTTCCCTTTGTTAGACTGTGGGCTACCTGAATGCCAATTCCTTTCTATGATCCTTTGCAGCATTGGCAGCACCCAGCAGGGTCTCTGTCAATGAATATTTGTTGAATGAATGAATGCATGAAGGAAATAAATGTATACATGAAACAAGTTTTAGACATTTTAAGCTCTGATACAATACACTCTTAATGAAATAATCACATAAAGGTAGAGTTTGTTATTTTCCTCTAACAATGATTGACTGTTATATCTTATTCTTTATATGGAGAACATTTTTATATAGATAAGTTAAATTCAACTACATGCTACATGATGATTTGTCAAGTTACACAACCAGTTTACAAATTAAACAAGAATTTGATTTTAACAATTAGCTATTAATCATGTGTTGAGTGGTTTTAAAATAATTAGTTGTTCGATTTGATTATTTTCATCTGGATTATGTATTGGGATACTGCATCTTCCATGTCCAACACTGACCAGCTAATAAAAATAATGTTTCTAACATTATGGAAAAGTTTTGCAATATATTCTTAAATAAAGATACCAATATACAAGATTTATATGTTGTGAGAATGACTTTTTAGGAAGATTCTTTGTAATATGAACAACTCTTAAAAGTGATTATTTCTGGGAGATATTTGACTTATAAGTGATGTTAGTTTTATTTAATTTTTGCTTTACTTTAATGTTTGCTCACAATCTTTCAACTTCAAGTAATTTTCAGTAAGTGCATTTTTCTAATTCAACTATGAAAATTATCCCTGCATGGACATCTTCATGTTGAAATCAAAGAATAATTGGCACAGACATGGATTTAGTATTGAAATCCTTCTGAAATGAGAAGAAGATATGAACCAATTACATTAATTAAGCTTCTAGGGCCAGGGCAAATGGACTAGCAGTGGTTAAAGAAGTTTGAATGGGAATCTAAAGGAAGTGTTTCAAGCAGTGGGTGGTGGGTGCGTAAAAATCCCCCTGCCAAGAGAAGCGTGGAACAGTCCCCTGGCCCTTCAGGAGAACAGAGAGCACACTTAACAGCAGGAACCCTGAGGACTGGTGCTGTGTTAGTGTCTGTACTCACTGCAGAGCCAGGTAGAAAGTTAAGAGGGCTCTGCTCCATCTTGGTGATTGATGTGCAGCTGAGTGTAGGCAAATGTAATGTATTTCGTAGAAAATATTACTGCTCAAATTTTCAATTTGGTGGATCATGTTTTTTTTTTTAAAGACTTCACACCCAATGACTTAGTCTCATACATCCATTGCAAATTATTTCTGGGCATTCACATTTCCAATTAATTTTTTTTAACATATTGCACAAAGAAAGGAGAATTCCATATTTATAGTTCCTTCATTTTTACACTTCTTCCTCTGCTCTACCCCATCTCTCTGGTATAAACACAAAGATTCTTTCTATTTCATATAGCTGTAACAGTCAGCAGGCTTCTTTCCTAATCAGTGTTGTCTGTGTTCATTGCCTCTGGATGTAGGTCATTAGTAATAAAGGTCATTAGATGATGTTTCCAACATAGGGAGGCTGCCAAATGTTCCCCTCATTTAGTCTCTCCATGATTAGAAACAGGCCCATGCTCATAGTAGTTAGTAAATTTATTTCTTGTTGTGGGAGAGGTAAGGCTACTTCTTGGAAACACAAGCATTTAAAAACTAACAGCTGCTTCACAGTAGACTTGAAGGGGTAGCAGACTGTATTGTGATATAAAAAGCCAAAAAGAAGACAGTGCAAGAAACTGGTATGTGTGTACCCTAGATTTCTACCAGGAGCCGAATAGAATGTGAAAGAGACAGTCTTGGTAAGCAGTAGGCAGACTGAATTGGCCTGACCTCGTTACCTTACATCTTCACTCTGTCTGATTTCCAGCATTCTAATTGAAAAGGCACTTTGTACTAAAAAGCTCTGTTTGAGTCACTTTGAAATCATGATCCTATGGTTTTCTTTCCCACAAATGTTTCTTAGTGATCACTGAGCTTATTAGACAGTTCTGTGTTCAAAAGTTTCCACTGTTGGAACAGGCATAATCCAGAGGCCCTGGGATAAGAAAAGCAGCAGTCGATTACCATGGACTCTTCGGAGAGGGGCTGTGTTTCGATCTTGCTCCCTTGATGTATTTTTTCGAAACTTCAATGTCATGGACACAGGAGGCACCTGGTAAATCTCTCAGGTATTAGAGCCCAATCATGCAGACCAGTCTTCTTTAGTGAGAGGCATCTCATTTCCTCCATGTACCCTTAGGAAGAATGGGAGTTTGTAGGGTGTTAGATATGATGTAAGGAAGGAAAAATGCTTGTATGTGTCCAAAATTTTAAAAGTATGAGTTCAATAAATTTTTTTGCAATTTGTTTTCAAATGTAGGAAATAAGATTAATGAATGCAATTATATGTTTGTTTCTTCATTCTTTGAATATTTTCCTCAGCATTGTTATGTGATGAATTTTGTCCTGTAATAATTGTCCTAAAAAAGTGCTTTTTAATGAAAAGTCTTTGTTTATGGAATTCCTTTTCAGCACAGAAAAATTGCCCATTTTATTTTTAAAGGCTCTCTAGACAGTAGAATATCAAGCCAATTAAATGGAAAATGGCAAACTTAGAGGAGTTAAACCTCAACTTAATAAAAAGTGTAGTCAGTTAAATTAGAGGTGGCCACCTTTTAACAAATACTCAGCTGGGTCTGGGAAATTTCCCCTGTGTGCAGTGAGCAGGTTTCTGAGTATTCCAGGATTCTCTCACTTGAAGCTGAAGAAGAGTATAACAGATGTCTGCTTGTGATCCTCTGTGATGGTCATTTGACCCTAGTCTTCTGGGGTGGGGCTGCCAGGTAGCCAGGTACATGGGTGCATGGTAGCTGGTGGACTCCTGTGTGTGCCTCTGCAGGTCCCTCTGCAAGAGAATAAGATCAAGCCAGTGCTCCTGGTTCCTGGATCTCGGGTTACACATGAGTCAGCCACCTGCACCTTCAGGCTCAGGCTGGACTGATCCATTGGCTTTTGAGGTTCTCCAGCTTACAGATAGACAGTAGATCTGGGTATTTCTCAGCCTTTATAATCTCAAGAGTCAATTCCTGTAATGCTTTCTCCTCCCCCCCACTCATAAAGTACAGAACTACTAATATGCTATCTTTTATTATTTGTGGAAAAGGAAGTGAAGGAAAATATATTTGAGATTCTATGTGCCACAATATTAATAAAAATTATACTCAGTATAATATGATACTTAGTAAAGAAACTGAGAATTGTGACTTCAGGGAACACAGATTTTAAACTTATATTTATCTGACTCTAAATTCATGTTCTATTCTCTATTCCATATTGAAAGAAGTGCTTTGAAAAGTTACATTTATTGCATTCATTCTTCACCCAACTCCCATTAAGAAATTTGTGCTACCTGAGTTGCTAAAGACTGATTCATGAAAGTTGGGGTTTAGGGAAGAAATATACATTAAGCATAATGTAGGCTCTTTGAGTTTTGAATTCTTCATTAGAAGGGTAGGCTTGGAGTAAAATTGCCCCCACAGATTTCCTTTAGTTAACTGCCTCTACTTGGCACAAGGCCAAATTCTTAAATTGTGAGTGTGGTTTGTTATTGACAAGCAGAGGAAACCTGCTCTGTTCTCAGCGTACCTAGTTCTTTACATCGACTCTTCACTTCTCTTGGATATCTTCCAAAGTGACTGAACTCTGCGATAGTTGAGCATGGTGCTATCAAACAGAGCTACCCTGACTGTCAGTTAGAAAACTGTGTAATAGATTGATTCCCTTGATACACTGAGATCTTAGTAAGCAAATTTTCCATGTATTTTTAAAATTCGAGGGTTGGGTGTACAGGCCAGTAGTAGCATGCTTGTTTAGTATGCATGGAGACCAAGGTCTCATCCCTGGCATCAGACAAAAAGTCCTGCTTAATTTTTAAGTAGTCTGGATATTGATTATATGAAACATATGAACAGATTTCTAGTTATACAGAATATTTAAAAATAAACAGGAATTCATAAGAATCTTCTTGTTAGAACCAATGTTTGGTATAACTTGACATTCATTATAGATGAAAGCTCTTAATAACAGAACCATATTTACAGTATAAGTATATATATATATATATATATATATATATATACATGAACACACACATATAAACTTATAGGTAAGTACTATACATTCATGTGTATTAATATGTGTTATATATATGTGTATATATGTACCTATGATAGCAATATTTATCTCAAAGTTAGTATGTTCAAACCTTGGTCCTTAATCTTCTCCTCAAACCATGGTCTACTTTAAACTTTTCCATCCAGGTGAAGGCAGTTGCATCCTCCAGGCTTTGGGACTAAGACGCTTGAAGTCATCCTCAACATTCAGAAAATTCTAAGTTTTAACTTCAAACTGGTTCAGAATCTGACCTCTTTTTCACAATTTCCAGGGATACAGATTTAGTATTAGTTACAGTAATATCTTGGTTCATGATCTTCTGTTTGCAAACAATTTGTTCACAAACAAAAGCATTTGGCAACATTTTGTTTGAGTTCCTAAACTCTGCATTAGGTGACAAACACAACCACGGCAGTCCTCCCCACGTGAACACAAATGCAATTGTCTTCCCCAGCATCAGAAAAAAAATTCAGTTTGTAAACCAAGGTACCTCTGCATTAAGCAGAATGAGCTAACTGTGTTAGAAATACTGTGGAAAACTGATAACATATGTATTAAGCATTATCATCAACCTGGAAATTAGTTTTTCTTATCCTGTCATTTGTGTTTCAGAATTTTTTACTGTAGATAGCAATTTATTACATTTGTTTGTTTATGCAGAAAATAGGTAAGCAAACGTCTGAAAATCTGCTAGAGAAACTGAAGTAGTAAGTTGTGAGCCCAAGTGAGTGAGAGACTACAGGGTTGTACAGTGCTGGAGACTGCATCTGGGGCTCCCCCTGAGCCACATCCCCAGCCACCCCCTCTTTTGAGACAGAGCGTCACTAAGTTGCCTGGGCTGAGTTTAAACTTGTGATCTTCTTGCCTCAACTTCCCAGTATCTGGCATTACAGATGTGCACCTCTGCACCCTGCTGACACTTCTGTGTAACTTCCTACACCTTCCAAATTTATACCACATGAATGATATTTTTACAAGAGTATAGGGTTCCAGAAAAAATGTATTTATTGAACTATAGAGTACTTTTGAAAGATAACTATCTTAAGATATAATTCCATTTTCTCAGTAAAACTGAAGAAAAAACAATTTAGTATTATATAGTATAGATAAAATTACACTATGATCATTTTATACCACTCTCTTATGTCGAGAATGTAGTTGCTAGAAAATGAAGAGAAATTATTTAGGCCATTAAGAGGCTTCATATCTAGTGGAAATGAGATCAAATTAAGAAAATGGAATGTATGTTTTCTATATAAAAGAAAAAATTCATAAAATCCATTAAATTAATAGTGGGTTAAATGATGTTTCAGGGAAAATGATAGAAATCGTGTCTCTGGAGACAATTGTAACTCAAATGGACAATGCACAAGAAATATCCTTCAGGGAATAATCCCATTATTAGCAGGGAAAATACATGACTTCAGAGAATGGTTTCTTTCTTCCTTCTCAATGATCCAGTACTATAGTTATGAGCAGTAATTAACTGTTAAGCAACAGGGAAGTTGGATGGAAAAAACTCTGCCTAAAATGTTGGATAATTTAAGTGAATGGAACAAGAAGCATCCACTGGGGATATAAAATGTGCTGCTTTAGCAGAGCTATTAACAGTTGCATTAGAGCCCTTAAGTCACACACGCTTCTTACCTGCAGTGACTTAGGTCAAACTGGAATCTTTCTCCTGAAGAGCCAGAAGAGCTTAATGTTTCAGTTGGTTGATGTCAATGACTAAGAAAGCTTAGGATGCACTTTAAGAAAGACACATGGTGAAAGAGGCCTGTGCCTTCTTTCCATTTGTGTAGCAGGCAAAAACATCATTTCTGAAAATGTTTCTTACAATGCATTTGCTCGTCACGTAACTCAGCTCACTGTGTGTCAGACACTACTGTTTTATTATAACTTTAGGAAGTGAATGGGGTATCATTGCTTCAGAATGCTCAAAATGCTAGACAAAGTTTTAAATGTGTAATGTGGAAATGCTGCAATTAATGCATTCTGTTGCTGTCTTAAGTACATATTTTAAATTTTTTTATGACAAAAAAGACACAGAAAAGAAAAACAAAAAGCAAAAGAGACAAAGAACAACAACAAATCCAATACAATAACAGCATAGGTTTACAAAACAAGATAATAGGAATTTGACAATGGTTGTAATATTGCATATTGTTACCTTCAAAAGAGTTGTTTGGATTAAAGACATAGACATGTAAAGTTGATCTAATCATTTGTGTATTAACTGTGACTTTCCAATAACTAATACATTTAGTAGTATAGTCATTTTAGCTATCTTATGTATACACATATACAAATTTATGTCTTTTTCCTTTTCCCTTCTTTCTTTCCTCCTTTCCCCTATCCCAATTACTTTTGCTCTTTGAGCAGTTTCTTACCCTTACACAGTATTTATTGTAGATTTTGGACTCTATATACTTTTTTAGTTTCTTACACTAGGGAGGTCAGACGATATTTATACATGTGAGTTTGATTTATTTCACTTATGAGTATGGTCTCAAGTCGTATCCATTTACTAAGTACATATGGTGCAACAAATGTTAACAGAATCCAAATAGAGAATATTTTGAAGTTTCAGAGAAGATACAAAAAATGTAATCAATGTAACCATTGAATTCCAAAGAAAGGGATAATGAAATATAAACCAAATACAAGAATATGCTAATATACAAATATAATATTGATGTGCTGTCTGATTATTGAGTTGTATGTGTTGTAAAGCCATTTTCTCAGGACCCAGATTATCTTCGTGAGAAAAAACGTAATGACCTAGAGGTAACACTTGTTTTCACACAGCAGAAAAACCTGATTGTGAGTCCAACTCTTCAGTTTTTTCTTAATTTTTGAGTAACAGAAAATCTGGACAGGACGGTTCTTTTGGTCAAAAACTAGAATTTTTGGAAAATAAATGAAATATCGTACTTCAGAATGAAATGAGGGGATTGAGTAGTCACAGTGTGGATCTAGATGATACAATAGGCATTCATATATAGTCATATGGTAATCCATAAGCACTGGATAGCACTATAATCAGTGTCCTGGAAACACAGTTTTCTTTATAAATAAGAGCATCTGGAAAACAAATCGTAAAATATTTGGTTCATATCTTGGTTATGTCTTTTCCTTACTTAGTAAATTGAAAAAGTTATTAAATATCTCTGAACCTCTATTTACTGACAAGGATATTAGAATAATATTAATAATATTTCCTAAATCATTTGAATATTAGGAATGTTCAATGAAGGGACAGGCAATATTGGTATAAAATAAGTGCTCAAGAATCATTGTGCTGTGGGAATTTTGCTAGCTGAAGCCTCTCTTACCATATAATTGTTAATGCATCAATGCGTTTCATTTCTTGGCAGGGCCAGTGACCTAGGGATAACTGCTAAGCACATGTTGGCCTGGTAATGCACATATGCAAGACAAGCTTGCTTGAGGAGAGTGAATGATCTTTAGGTTGCATAAGGAGGAGCTGCAATCTGGCTGGACAGGGGCTGGGCTGTCTTATCGTTTTTGGTCTACTATGGATGGGCGGCCCCAGCTCCCCAAAGCCGTTAAGTCTCCCCGAGATGAGTGCCACACTGTGGATGCAGTGGGACTCTGGTCAGTGGTTCAGCTGTGAATCCCATGTCCACACTTTCTGTCTGTGCCACTTTCATTGTGCTACAGTGAGGATCATAACAACACCAAGTGTAAAGCTGTTTTCAGGATTGAATGAGTTGTTATATGTAAAAGTAACTCAGAAAGGGCCCATCACAGAAAAAAGCTACGACTGTTAGTTATCACTTCTTGGTTATTACTAACCATCTATTTTTTCAGTTAATGAAAAATGAATTTTAGTAAAAGAGCTGCTTCCTGATTGGGGATGTACTTCAGTGATGAAGTGTGTGCTTGGCATGTGCAAGGCCCTGGGCTCCGGCAGCAGCCGCAGCAGCAGCAACCACAAATCACCTGCTTACCCGAATTGTGTCCAAATCCTCATGTAGCTGTATTTCTATGTTGGAGGAATGAATATGATTCTTACTAATAAAGTTAAGCACATCTATTTTAAATCCTTCCGGAGTCAGCATTATTTAAACCTAACTTTGGCTGTGTATTCTCTTTAGCTTAGAATTTTAGAGTTGGTTTCCCAGTCATTCACCTATCACTATCTTGCAGCAACTGGCCATATACAAAATAGCTGATTACAATTACAGTTGGATTACAATTGTTTAAAAAATAAACTGAATATACACATATGCCTTACCATTATGTATCACAAAAGTTAATTTTTAAGATGCAACAATTATAAAGTTTATCTTTGTAAACTATTTACAGTCACATTGCAAAACTACTTTTCTAATTAGACAAGTAGGAACATTATCCATTTAATCATAGACTAGTAAATGTTATTTTAAAGCAATTTTGATTAATCATGTTTTCTCTCTCTATAATTTTCTTTGTATGATATATAATTTTTGTCTTTATTTGCTTGTAGGTATAAATAATTCCCAAATCAAAGACAAATGAAAACAGATTTCTCCTCTCCCTGGTACAGCTCAATTAATACATATATATGTATATTTGTAGATGTTTGTGGTACACATCTTCATTCCTTTTCCTCCTCTTTCTCTCCCTTCCCTCACCCTCCAACTCTTGATCCTTTTCCATTTGAGAAGGATCTGTCTCCCTATTCCCTGTCATCTACTGCTTAGTTTCTCTTTATTTATAATTTAGGGCTCATGTATGTTTAAAAAGTAAACTAGAATTAATTTGAGGAGAAAAAACACAAATGTTAGCATGTGAAAAGAATACTCTATGAAAATATACATAGTTTTAAAAAGAACTTGAGATATAAAGCTAAACAGTTTCGTCAATACACTTAGTTCAAATTTGATATGTATTCTTCTAAATACATTAGAGAAAATTGTATAGCAGCAACAACAAAATCAAAGTACTTCCTGGACAAGATGACTAAGTAATCAGGCTACTAACTGCTTTTATTCCCTCTTG
This sequence comes from Dasyprocta punctata, assembly GCA_004363535.1. Lineage (NCBI taxonomy): Eukaryota > Metazoa > Chordata > Mammalia > Rodentia > Dasyproctidae > Dasyprocta > Dasyprocta punctata. The sequence continues at coordinate 18,670 of RJWM01011187.1, read as the reverse complement.
GTCCTAATTCATATTTCGGAACAGGAAATAAGGTAGATAGACTTACTTATGCATTCAAAACCTTATCCTTACATTTATATATTCTTATTATCCTTCCTTCATTCTGTCTCTCATTAAAACAAATTCTACTTTTAAAACATAGAAACCTATTTTAATGGAACAAATGAAAGTAAGATTATTGGTCTAGCTTTGCAGTCACAGAGCTTATGAATAACTGTTTACACAATTTGAAGCCAGGTAGAATATTAAACTCTGGGTATTTCTAGGTTGTATAATTATACATACTAGGGGAGTGTTGTACCACAGAGCTACACTCTAGGATTCTAAACAATGTTCATTTTAATTTTTTAGCATATTTTCATTTTTGTCATATATTTGAATATTTTTTATTCAATAAAATTGTATTTCTTATGTAATAGTCACCTTTGCAAATCAGATCAATATGCAAACAGATGTATTATACCTATTATAGATTCTGTGTGGCATTTAATTATTAATTAAATCCAGATTTCATGTACGAGGTAGATATTGACTATATTCTATTTTCTACATATAATAACATTTTCAAATATGGAAATCTCACTGGAATATAAAACTTTTTAAACAGATATGATTTAGAATGGGCATCATCAAACAGTAATTGTGTTAAAATATAAGTTTCAGATTTAAGAAGAAAATACCTTGTCTTTTTTTCTAGTTGTCTCTTTTTTCATGAAGTTTGCATAAATATGGGAAGTCTCAGCAAATTATTGATTTAATGATGGTTTGACAAATTTGTCTGCTGTACATACAGTCTTTTCAAAAGATGACCACAGACTAGCCATCTCCCACATTTAAAAATGACACAACACAAACTTATGACAGATTTAGTTTAAATACCAAGCTGGCTTTTAGTTTTTATTCTAACATTGACCACTGCCTCACATAATAAAATAGAATGAATGCTGCACTGGGCCAGACAAAATGATTAGTTTTTGTAAAGTAGGAGCAAAAGTAACAATAAAAGGCTAGAAAAACAATGGTAGTAAAAGGAAGATTTATTACTATCGTGTAACTCTGGGTCACTTTTCCTTTTGTTTTTCTTTTAAAGAGAAAAAAAGCATAGAAAAATCAAAATGCAATCAAAGAAACAACAACAACAACAACAACAACAAAAGCCAAACGACTAAGACGTGGACATAACAAAAACAAAAATAATAAACAAGATGATAGGAACTTAACAATGGTTGTTACATTGCATAGGGTTATCTTCAAAACAGTTGCTCAAATTACCAGATTCAGGCATGTAAAATTGATCAAACAATATAATTTCCCTTTGAGCAGTTTCTTTCCCTTTCACTATATCTATTGTACATTTTGGATTTTATTTACTTTCAATTTCGTACACCAGTGAGGCGATACGGTGGGTGAAGGATTCCATACTCCAGGCCACTTTTCTTATAAACATCAGAGCAGAGAATATTTCCTGAGTCCTCTCAGACTGTGCTTGTTCTGAGTAATTGCTGTAAATCTCCTGTTTTAGGAAAAATGAGTCTGCTTAGGGATGGAGCTACATTCTTAAAATGTCAATCTGATAATGTGACACTGTGGTGGATTAAAGACTGAAGGTCAGCTTAAACACCAGATGAACTGAATCAGTGTGGTGCTATATGTGGATGGCCCACCTAAGAAAAGTAGACAACACTAAAAGGAGACCTGGAGAGGAAGAGTAGCGTTGTAGGTTCCTCTAAGTGAGTGTTGTTGTTTGGAGCTGTTGGTTGTCTTGGAACTGTTGGTTCTCCTGAAGGAGCTCGTCATGCTGGCTTTGCTGACATAAACTCGGCTGTTCTCATCAGAGAAACTCAGGACCTTGTTGCTGAGAATGGCTGCAGCTTGCTCTGGAGGAGCTCTGGTCCTTACTTTGAGCGTCATTTCCTGGCTCCAGAGGGGAGGATGTGTGCTGCTCACTCTCCAGGAGAAGTTTGTCACGCTGGCTTCCTGATATGAACTTGGCTGTTCTCATCATCAGAGGAGCTCAGGACCTTGTTGTCACCAAGGATGGCTGTGATACATTTGTTCTGGGGAGCCATGGTTCTTACTCTGAGCATCACTTCCTGGCTCCAGTGCAGGAACCTCAGACTACTGGCACAGATCCTTCATCCTTCTGGCACGAACTTTCTGGCTTCCCACTGCTGACCTTTGGGTCTTCCCAGCTCAGATAGACTTGCCTGAGTCATTGTCATGGGCTCTGAGCCTCCAGTTGGACTTGTGGGAGGTATTGTCATGGGCTCTAGGTTTTCAGCTGAACTCATGCAGGTTACTACCATGGGATCCAGGCCCTTAACTGGATTTTCTAGGTCTGTAGTGTATGGACAGATTTCCTGCACTTCTTGTATTTCACTCTGGATGACTATCATAACATAATAATATAAATTATGTGTCCTACATTTTTTCTCCTTGAAAACACCTGACTGCTACAGATACTTAGTATAAGTGGCACTAGTCTGGGCTCTAGTGCAGCAGCTGAGTATAAAGCAATGGCCTTTCAGAATTTTGTTTAAATAAATCCAAAATTCACTCAATGTTCCTGACTGAGGTGTTATTTTGTACTCTGTGGGTTGACTATTTGGGGACATTTAAGTACAATACTTGAAATACAGCTTACGAAGAAGGAACGCAAGCTCTCAGAGAGTGGGTGTGATTCATGTTATTACTGCATATCACATTTAAATTCAGGTTGGTTTATCTCTCAACTGCACCTAGAATGTGGCAAGATCCTAGAGGTTTTAAATAAAAGGAATCCTGATACCTGAAGGACTCAATGTCTCTTATAGTCACAAAAGAGTCAACTATACTTGTAACAAAAGGACCACATGTTTCTTTAATAATTTGTGGTGTAGTCATACTTGGAAGAACTCCCTCATCAGTGAGCCTGACAGCAGTGTACCTTCAAGTTCTCCCAAAGAAAAAACATACTGTAATTTGCTGAGAACCTCTTTTGGAGGAGAACCACTTAGAGTTAGGCTGGTTTAGTCTCTACTTAAATTGCTGCTCTAACTTTTACAGTTATTATTTGGGAAAGAATGCTGTAAAAAAAAATGGAAGATTATAAGAGAAGAATAAAAAAAGTTTCATGACCTATGTATTTCATCCACAGTGAGTAAGTAATTGTCAAAAAGATGGCTAGAAATCTGGTTTATGGAGCATCTTCAACAAAAAAGCAATACATTTCTGGAAGATTGAGAAGGGACAAGAGCTTGAGTTTTCTGGCAATAACTTGGGGGAAGACAAAAAAATGGATTTTATTGTGCAAATTTCCTCAGTGCTGTCTCCAGGAGGACAAAAGTCTATAACTATCTTTGGGGATTAATCTCTGTCCTTTTTTGCAGAGAGTAGGGGAAAGACAGCATTGTAAATGTGGCCTATTTACAGGTGAATGGAGGAAAGCAGAAAACTTTCCACATTTCTGTCATCTTCAGTTCAAAATGAACATTATATCAAAGTTTCTTTTGTGGCTTGAATCTTACATAGTCTTCAAAAGTTTTTGTGTTGAAAACTCCTTCCCCACCTGACCATGCTACTTGGAGGTGCAGAGACGAGCTTAGTTGGAGGAAGGAAGTCATGGGATGTATCCTGAAAGGGCATATTTCGTCCTCTTTCTCTCTTCTCTCTCTTCATCTTTTGTCTGTTCCGAGGTGAACTGTTTGTATCACGATGCTCACCAGGATGTTCTATTGTACCATGGACCCTGAAGCGAGGGAGGAAAGTGATCATGGACTGAAATCTCTAAAACCATGAGCCAAAGTAGACCCTACCCCCTTTGAACTATTTATGCCAAACATTTTGCCACAATGATAAAACATGACTATCACAAGGGGATGTAGTAGGGTGGCAGATTCTGGTCTATACTTTCATAGCACTTCCATCAAAACTTACATGCTTTTCTCCTAAATCTTTTTAAATTATTCTTGTATGAATAATTTTGCCTCTCGATTTGGAGAATTTGATGTTCAAATATGTGAGCCCTGTCCTGAGCCTATGATCTTGCATAGTTTTCTACTCTGTCTGTATAACTGTATTTCTTGATAAGATTCTCTCCCCAGAGAACTTTAGGCACAGACTTAGATCCCTGATCCTAGTAGAGCTATGGCTACAAATGAGTAATAAAAGCAGCCGTTTTCATGTCACTAGAAATGGTGACAGACATTTAGAGCAAACAAAAGAAATCACCATTTTGAAAAATGTTCCTTTAGAAAAGTTACCCGTTAAATGTAGCTATCCTACTCTCCTGCGCCATCAGATTAAACAGTTACTTTATTTTTCTCAAATGTTTGTGCACTACACTCTAAATGCAGGTTCAATAAACCTTCAAAAGATAAACCAAATGCTTCCTCCAGGCCAGTAGCATCTTGTCTAATGTGCATATGATTAGCTATGAGCATTTTCCCAAATCCTATTACATTTTAAAGCAAGAATTCATTTTTTTCTCTTAAAACAAATAAAAAATAATGGTATCCTAGAAAAATGTCTTAAAGATTCTCAAATCACCCTTAGCTATTTTTATATGGAGCAACTTAGCTTACATTCTATTAATATAAGATGTGATGATTTTTTCTTTTCCTTCTCACATAATTTACCTTGAGTGAAAGAGTTGTCTTCAGCACATCTGGTTGCAAGACAGAACAATGAGATGTTTATAACAAATAATGCTGCATAATGAAGCATTTCAGATACATGGAAAGTGACTCTCCATCAAGATGAGAGCTGTAATGTTTATTTGTTCTGGAGATGGACACCTATAATAGTCACTTCCCCCATGGCATCTATCTTCATAAAATTAACAGTGATTCAGATCTGCATTTGACAATTAATCCATACTAAATTTGTGTGCTAAAGTAATTTCAAAATAAGTTAAAATTCTTTTTTTCCAGGTCAAAAGCAAGTATTTTAAGAGTATAGGACTGCTTTGATGAATGAAAGACAAATGTTAAAAGATAACATCTATTTTTTGGCTAAAATTTCTCTTGAAATATGCAAATGTTTATAAAGAAAGGAGATGTGTGGTTATTTTCCATTAGCATCTTACTGTGTTTCAAAAATATTTTTCTTTAAAATGGATACTTAGTACATGAATATATGCTGATTCCCACTCCATGAAAACATAATTGACCTCTGATTACTGTAAGAAATGAATACTTAGGACAAATAAAAATCAGTCTAGTATTTGCTGTATGTGATAGATTAAAATAATTCAAAAGAAACAATGTATTATGGAACCTGAATTTGAGTTCACAGCCTTATATACTATAAGCAACATGCAACATTGTTTAAAAGCTAGAATATGCTCGTTTGTATTTAAATAGTCTTTTATCATTACCTGCTGTGTTCCAATGCAGAAAACCAAGTACTTAATCTCAGCTTCACCATTTCTAAACTATATATAATTATAGTTTGTACTTAACAGGGCCCTAATTATAATTGTATTATCACACAGAAAGTTTTTATGACAATGTCCATCATATCAATGCAATTATGAAGTAGTAGTTATCATGATTATTGGCAGAGCTTACTAGCAATGCCCAAAATTGGCAACTTGTCATACTACTGCATGCTGAATAGGAATAGAAAAACTGCAGAAGGAAGGTCTCTTTGACCTCTTCTTTGTGCATTGGTCAGCTTTTGGTTGCCATGACAAATTATCTGATACAGACAACTTAAGAGAAGACAGGTTTACAGTAGTACCTTGTCTCACAAATGCTTTTGTTTGCAAGCAATTTGATTTGTAAACAGAACAGTTTGGCAAATTTGTGTTTCTTTTTGCCAATTCTGCATCAGGTGACAGACATAACCCCAGCCATCTTTCCACCCAAACACAAATATGGCCATCTTTTCCAATACTGTACAACAAATTAAGTCTGTGAACCTAGATTTTGCTGTAATTTGTCTCAAAATTTCAGAGGCTTCCATCTGTGGTGGGTGATTCTGCAGCAGAATGAGGGAACAGTGAGTTATCAGATGGTGCGGGGACCAGCAGTGCCCTCCAGCTTCTTACTGTCCGTACCAATGCATTAGCCAGGGCAACTGGCAGATGTGGAAGATTACTGTGAAAGATTGCTATTTATTTTAGGTCAGAAATAAGAAAAAGAAAAGAAAAAAGAAAGCACAAAAGAAATGTTCAGAAAGGGCAGAGCACTTTGAAGGAAAGGACTATCAGGGCTGCAAGCAGAGCAAAGCACTGCGGGAACAACACAGGAGCCACGCAGTCAGTCACTGCCGAACTTCTGTGTCTTCTTCGGTAGTTGATCCGGAAGATCCTGTTACTGAGGAGTTCCTTTGGAACTCCAATAAAAGCTGCCCCACATCCTTCTTGCCTCAAACAAAGAATTGCATGAGATAAGCCAAGAATGGTGCCAAAAATTTATTTGGAAAGTGTGGGGTGAATGTGCATGGAAGAAATCAGGTGTGCAGAATGAACTTGGGATGAACAAAGAAAAAGAGGGTAAAAACAAAAAATAAAAGTACATTCACAGGTGTGAAACACGAATAACCTAGGATAGCATCTTTCCTCAAGGCTGCTTTCCTTGATGCCATCTACATCGGCACCTGCGGGAGTTCCGGAGCCCTATACACTAGTTGTCGCGTTGCCCTGGGATCTTGTGTTTGACGGGTCCTGCTCATTTGCCAGCAGGTTTGCCTCTCTGTATCCCTGGACCAGTCCCAGTTGATCTTATGTTGGAAGATTGCTATCCAGGGCCAGGCTTGGAGTGTTCTCTTGTTAGAAGACTGGCACAGTCAGGCACACCCAGAAGTGGGCTTTGTTAATCTCCTCGGTGTTTCACAGCCAATGAGGTGGACAGTTCAGTTTACCCATCACATTACTCGGTCCCTTCCCTTGCTATCTATGCTTTCTTCCCTGAAGAAGCTCATGTGACAGGTGTTCTGCCCTGTGCCCAGGGGAAAGAAAGATCACACAAGGACACCAAAGGGAACCTGAATAAAAAGACTTCTTTAGGTTCTCAAGTTTATGGCAATCACATCACATCTTTTGTCTTCTGATGATGTGCATGACTTTCTGTAAAAATACACATTTCCCCTCAGACCTTGTGTAAGCCAATGCAACAGGCTCACTTAGTTTTGGAAAACTGATAAGCACAGCCAGGAATGGAAGAGTGAAGAAAGTTTTGTTTACGGTAAGTAAGGAGAGCACTGGGACAATTCCCAAAGCAATGACTTTCCAAACAATGCAACCGGTGTCTTCAGAGACATTCATGGGGGAGGGGCATCATCACAAGTAGAGGTGGGCACATTCTTGAGCACACTCAGTGCAAGGCCATACACTGTATGTTTAAAAAGTGGCAGACAGAAAAGCCCTTAGGCTGAAGAGGTGGCATTACTATGTCATCTCAATAGAATGAGACTGAATGACTTGTGGATTTTGGCTGGTTCCTTGTAAATTTCTCTGGAGGGTTTTATTCTGAAGCAAAAGAGCAATTTTGGAAGAGTATTATCAGGCGTGTAGAGGGGCAGTCACTCCCAACCACCCCAAAAGTATCAGTGCTCATCTCTAGAAGCACGTGTCTTATCTGAAATCTCCATGACCCACAGAATTTAGATTAAATATAATTCTATGCTTTCTCTTGGTAATTTCTCTCCTGTTAGAGCGGGGTCATGCATGAGCTTTTTAGGTGATAAAACTTGTTTTTGTTTTTTTTCCGACATTATCATCTCAAGAGATAGCATAGAGGAAAACAGTATAGCAAGATGTATCTTTATCACAACTAAATTTCTCCTTCCTCTTTCCCTTCCTCTTCCTTCCTTCTTTCCTTCCTTCTTCCCTTACTTCTTCCTCTAGCTCTTTTTTATTTTCTGAACCTTAGTCACTTTTCTCCTATTTTGCCAGGATTATTTTACTGGGATAGTAAAGGGTCACAAGGTATCTAGGTTTCAACGTCTATTAGAAATATTTCTCATGATTTGAGAGAACTGGCTTAATTAAATTACAAGCAAGAATCACTTGGTGATTTTAATTGACTAGAAGCTGCTAGTGACATAATTGTAAGCTGTGGTGCAAACAGAGATATTGAAGCCAGAGGACAGAGGAAGTTAGGCAGAGAGGGCACAGGTCCTAAATAGTCAACCTGAAGTGAACTCATAGGGCTTAAGTGAGTTAACCAAGGTTCTACATAATTACTGTCAATAAAATAACCTCTCAGGGGCTAATGGGATGCAAGGAGAGAAGGGAGAAACCTGCAGACTGTGAGATGCAGAAGAAGAACCTTCTTTACTCCTCTGTCAGAAGCCCACTGGCCGCCAGCAGTGCCTCTGCATTCTACTGATTCAGCTCTAGCTAAAACTCTCTGAAAGCCCTTGGACTTATATGTATGGTTTGTCCACATTTTGGAAACTGTCTCCCTGACAGCAGGGATGTTTTCTTGTATTTTTTCCAATAAACACACATTTTACCATTTCCCACTGCTTGCTACTTGCTGTTTCGTTGGCTTCAGTCTTTGTTGCCCCCAAAGAAGGACCTGAGAGTGCAGGAGCCAGGTACAGTAGTTATCTTAGTAGAAGTGCAGTATTTCAAGTAAGGAAGGGGGAAACTGTGTGTAGGAAATTTTGTCTATATGATGATTCCTATGTTTGTTATAGGGAATGCTTTAGTAAAAATACAGAAAAATTTTAGGTTTTGAGGTTTGCACAGACTGGATGATGAACAGCTGAAAGTGGTGGAGAGACAATTTCATTACTGGTTGTTCATTTGGGCTAAGTGACCTCTTTCAAGTTACAGGTTTTCATGATTATCACTCTCAGACCTTGCCCTAAGACAGGGGGCACTTGAATGTCTGATAATATTATTGTAGTCTGCATCTAATTCTCACAATTTGAGAAGAATCATCTAAGTCAACAGTGGAAGTCACAGCTGTATCGCAGTTAACAGTGGAACATGTGTTAGGATCTGAAATAGTGTTTTATTGGCATTGTGATTATGAAATATTAGAAAAAATTTTTTCTCAATAATACTAGCCAGAAATGTATTTTCTCCTATCAGAATGGTAAAGGTTGAACACATTTTTGTTTCATTAGATCTTTTGATGTGAAGTTTTACAAGTCTGAATGAATCTAGAGTTAGGAACATTCCTCGATGTGAACAAATCACGAAATAGCTCATGCATCTGTCAGACTTTGAGCAGTTGTGCTGCTGTGTGTTCCCTGTACAGTGTGAGAATGCACAGCAGTGCAGTGCCCAGCCACAGCTCAGGATGCCCAGAAGTGTGTTAAACGTGAATAAGGCTAACCTTACCTGACTTCTAAACAAATCCAACTTACGAACTTGCTCCCGGAAGGGAACACAATCGTTAAATAGGGGACATGCTGTATTTGATTTTTTAAAAAAGAGTAAAGGTATGATATTTTCTACTAATTACAAGTACACATATGGTTTTGGTATTGCATGTAACTTCAAAGTTTGTTGCAGAAATTTTACCAGGGTAAAAATATTTTAAAGAAGTTTTGGAAATATACCAGTCTTTTTAGTTGTATTGCGATCATGAAATACACCAAAATGTGCACAGATAAGAATTTTGAAAGTCTAAAAAGTTGCTATAATCATTTTATCACAACTGAGTAGCCCAGTGTATATTTTATAAAACAAGTATTCCAGTTTTACCATAATATCTGAAAGAAATAATTGTGAAACACACACACACACACACATACACACAAATTTCATATAATTCACACTTCTTGTAAGTGGTTAGTTTACTGACATCATATTCTAATTGGTTTACCAATACCCCAATAAATGTGGTTACTGATTATTTTAAATTAATCTAGACATATCATTTGGTTTTCTAATGACCTTGGATTTCACTAAAAAAATTTACTACTTCATTGTTATTTCAGAAGGCAGCGTTTATATCTATTATGTTTATTGACTTGAAATAAATATGATGTGAAATATAAAGTCACTTTTTCTTATTTAAAAGGAGAAATAACTTTTATAGATGCCCCAAGTATTCATCACTGAAACTGAACTGAAACCCAATTATTTTTTCCATGATGCATAATATTATTTTCAGATATTTAGTATTATGCTATTAATCTCTTCATAATATGAATCATGACTATTTCCTCAGGAAGCTTTTAGCTTTCTGCCTGTATCACTTGAGTAAAAGAAGTTTTCAGAGTTATAGCATTCATCTTAAAAATTATTTGAATATAAAGTCAAATAAATTAGTTAGGCTTGCCTCAGTTCATTTTTTAAAACCATCTAGTATCACTCTTTTATACGTCATTGAGTCTATGTTTGCCAATCTATTAAGCTGTACTGTTTATAAGAAGACATAGCTAGGAAACAATGTAATTCAGACACCACACAGGATCAAAATATAAAGCCATAAAAAATAATTAAATGAAACATTTAGTACATCGCAGAACACTCCATTCAAAATGACTGGTTATTACCAAACAGCCTTTCTCCCTTTCAAAGAAAAGATCGTGTGTGCACCTTTTTGTTCATTTGGCCCTGCACATAGCTTGAAGATAAAACCACAGTCCCCGTTTCTATTAACTGTGGCTGTGTGAATAAAATTATGACCAAAGTGATACATGAGCTAGCTGTCAGTGGAGCTCAGAAAAGAACTTAAACGGCACTGAGTTGTGTGCATGGAGTCTTGCCCTTTCCTTTCATTGCCAATCTTCTTGCTGCAACATAAGTATGGTACTCAGAGTCCAGGTACGGTTTTCTTCTTGTGGATAGTGATGGAAGGATGTGGGGCAGGAAAACAAAAATGGCCTGAGTTCTTCATGGTATTATGAAGCCTCATCACCGACCTTTTAATGCCTACTGGTGCTCTTGTTCTTTTGTGAAGTGATGACCTTTAATGCTTCCCTGATGATAGATTCTTGCTTAAGTTACCAAGCACGAGACCTAAGTGATTCAGAGACTAACATGCAGGTGGGTACAACTGTAATGTCTGCAGAGGTACTGAAATGATTTGATTCATTTTATTCAGGAGATCACAATGCCAAAACTATTTCAGGGGGTGTCCATGTACAAATAATAATTTTAATGTGATCTAATAGGCTAAACATTATGTAAAAAGAGATATAAGATTTGTGCCTTAATAAATCTTTTTCATTAAGTAAAATATCTGCCATAGGTGAAATTTAAAAGTTGGGTAAGCAATAGATTTCAATCCTCATCCGTGAATAGTTTCTTAAATATTCCTACCCAGAAGAATATGGCAAAGACTGACTTCTGGGTGAGCCCAGATGGCCTTGGACTGTTAGATGAAAACAGAGAATTGGAAAGTCTCACATATTTCTCTAAACAAGACCTAACAGATTGTACAGTCTCTAATGGGGTCTCTGTTTCCTTTTGGCATGAGAATTGACTGAAATTGGATGGTAACAGTAAGTATCCAACAAAAAGTGAGGTCACTGAGGACGAGTATGTCTAATTCAATATTTGACACAGTAAAAATACCTCTCGATGCTAAATTGAAGAAAGGTTTTTCATAATTCAGCAATTCCACTATTATACATAGTGTGACTACATTCCCACTTCCCTTTGGAGAAGACAAAGATAACTGATTAAAATAAAACTGATTTTAAGAAGCTTCGTCAAGTTTTGTTTTCTCCTATATGTGACAATTCTTAAATTTGTAATTTTGAATATATTGATAAACACAGGAGTGTTTTTCTCCAACTTCTAGATTCTTTGCACATAATAGAAATAAAATAAAAAAAGTTGTGCCTTTCAATTTTCATGTGATGACAGGGACCATTTGAAGGCAGGAAACAGAAGACTGTAAGCAGTAAGCAGCCAGGTTCCTCTGATTAGGGCTTTTGTCTCTGCGGTAGGAAACGAGGCCACTGTGCAAGGCTCTGGGAAATGGGGCTTTTTCTGCATGCTGTGTGGACTGTAGGACACTGCAAAATCCAGAGAATTTGAGAAGCCAAAACAGTCAGACAACTCTTTTAATGCCTAAGAGACCGTGAATAGCAAATTCAATAGGATACAATTTATAAGTTGAAATATCGTATAGGGTTTTGGGTTTTCAAAAAGCAGCAACCCTTTTCAAAGAAAAGCACACACAGAAACCCAGTGCCCAATGCTGGTAATACCCAGTTAAATTTGAAATCCTCTATTTAAATTATATAGAGAGGGAGTAAAAAGCCCAACCTTGTTTAATCTTCCACTTCACTCAAGCAGCTGGTTTAGGTTGTGTCTGGAAGCTTGAGTTCCCCAGGACCCTCAAGCAGGACAGAACATAGATACGAGCTTCTTTCCTCCTTTGCTTCCTTCTGTCTCTTTCTACCATTTTACAATTTGGGTCTTAATGAAGAAATCCAGAATACAGAGTTTTAGTAATTTCTCTGGATTTTATACTATTGGAGAAAAGTAAATTGTACTATTAGTCTATAGTAACTTTTTCATTATACAATGCTGCTTGCATACAAAGCAAATGACTCTTCATACAATTTGAAATTGATTTTCAAATCATTTCCCATATGAATATGTTCAACTGCATACTGGGTGAAATTTGTGATATACTTTTGAATTACTTCAGAAATCGAAGACAATTTGTCAATTATTGAAAGAATAATTGAGGGAAATGGTCTTAGACTGCATGAAAATTGGGCAACCATAGATACTTCAATCCACCAGAATATTATTTATTTACAATCAATCATGGGTAGCATTCTGCAATATATACAACAGGACCTTAAGGAATTGACTATTTTAGTAGACAATGCGTGTGTGTGTGTGTAGAGCAGACATTAGTTGAACTCTTTAGAATTTCATTGTAATTCATGACAAGGAAGAAGACATCAGACTGCCCTGCCTATCAATCAAAAGTGAGTCAGAGGAGGATGAGGAGAGGAGAATGAAGAGGAAAAGTTTCAGGAATTTGGTTGTTGATCTTCAAAATGGTCAGCTTCTTGGCCATTTGAACTGCTAGAGAAAAAAAGCTCAATACTTATCAAGAAAGAAGGGTAATATGGGGTAAAAATAACTTGATAAGGAAAGAGAAATAAAAAGAAAGCATGAATAAAACCAGGTGCCTATGATGTACTAATGGCTGTACTTCCTGAAATTAGACTCCAAAAAAGTTCCTTAGAAACTTCAGTCATAGTCATTTTCTAGGTTTGTACAAAAAGTTTAATTTTTCTATCAAACTTCCTAAATCAAAATAAAGGGATATGAATTATTTAACAAAATACATACTACACTGCAAAATAAGATATATACAGTGTGACAAAAACAATTAATTTTTTTTTTTTTTTGGTACCAAGGACCAAACTCGCAACCTCCCACCTGCTCATGCCACTGAGCTAATTCCCCAGCAAAAACAATTAATGTTTAAATTAAAAATTTACTATGGTAAAAGACATGTTGTTTTTATTTATTTAATTTTTTGTTTTTGCGGCACCAGGGATTGAACTCACAACCTTGCACCTGCCAGGGCAGGCACTTAAGCCACTGAGTCAAACTCACAGCCCTGGTTTTTTGAGGCAGGGTTGCACTATGTAGCTCAGACCAGCCTTGCGCTCGCACTGTAGCCCAAGCCCGCCTTGAACTCACAACGCTCCGCCTACCTCAGCCTCCTGAGTGCTGGGATTAAAGGCGTGCGCCACCACGCCAGGCCGACACGTTGTTTTTAAACCCCCCAAATACTCAAAATACTCCCCCTTGCTTCAAATGCTCTTATCCTATTGTTCCTGGGAATATTTGTTTATTGTGATAAGTTTTAATTTAAATATTCACTGTAGTTTTAGATCATCTCTTATATTTCATTATTATGCTGAAATATTATAATTTCATGTACCCAACACTCACATGGTTAAAATTACAAAAAGAAAAATACAAAGCTACTTTGCTTTTCAATGTGCTGTATAAATGAAACAACAGGAGCAGAACTTAGGAGCCCAAACCTGACCTCCCATTTCCACCATCAAATGTCCAGTTGCTGGAGATGAGATGAGGTATGATTAGGGAGAAGATGAATTATTTCAAAGATGTCTTCTGTCTTTAAATTTACGTAAATTTGGTCAGATCAAAGGCCTGGGAAAACCTGCAAATATCTTTAATATTTGCCTTGTGAAATCCTTCATGCATAAAACTGTAAAATTTTGAAATAAGGGGAGAAAAGATTGTTTTCTATGTGAACTTTTTCCATATCAGTTTCCAGTCTCGTGCTGGATGTGAAAACTCATTTCGGAATCTTCCAAATAATTATCACTGATTAAGGGGGCAATGGAAATTTAGTTTCTAAATCGGAACATGTGGGAAAAGTATACTTGTTTTCTTTGACATTAACAGGTTCTTAATTCCATCTGTAAAGCTGATTTAACACAGGTTTAATCTTGTATACGTGTTATTATTGAGAATGAATCTGATTTTGTATTTGATAGAAAATATGATTGTGTTGTGGTGAGAGTGACATTTAAAATTGGTTTCCTAGATCCAGTGTGCCCACAGAAACCTCACAGATGGAAGAGGAGAAAAATGTCAGAGGAGATTGTACACTTGGGCTTGATTCTACTGCCTACACTTACTCCTGATACCTGCTTTTTGGAATTGCCTCTAGTGCCTCAAAAGGAAAACATGATGCAAAATGATACACTATAGTGTTGCATAATATGTTAATTCTTTTTAAGAGCACTATTCTTGGCTCTCCTATCTCATATTCTTTTCCTTTGATTCTTTGGGATACTATATTGTTTTTCTAGGGGACAGAAGCAAAAAGGAAATAGCATTTTAACAAACTTCAGATTTTTCAGAGAAGTCACATTTCTCACCAAGTCCCACTCAACAGCAGTTCAAGGGCTGACTGTGGCAAAAACTGATGTATGATCAGCTGCAAAAACTGATTTTGAGCAAAGAGTCCCAGTATTTCATATGTCCCAATATTTTAAACATTGTCCATCCCTTGATGACCAGGTCTCCCTCTCTGTGAGATGCTTCAGAGGTTACACTTCTAGGATGAGCCAATGAAAGTGACCTCCATTGTTTTAGGAGCTAGAATCATTATACCAGCAAGTTACACTTAGGGAAAATATCGACCCAGAAGTGAAAGATTACTCTATTTATTAGATAACCTCTATTGGAAGAAATAATTCAAAATGAAACAAATTGATTTAATCTGGCAAAATTACAGTTCATTTCAAATTCATGTATTCTTCAGTAATGACTTTACTGCTGTCTTTTGTATTTCTCATCATCCCATTTCCTGGGTCTCGGGTATGAAATCCCTGTGTACTTATCCATTTTCAATGACATTGCTGAAAAGAATCTCTCATGTTAAATTTCTGTGGGATATTAATCTCATCCAAACTTCATAAAAACAGTGGTTAAGATTAAAAGTTTTTATCTTTCTCTAAGAAAATGTTCTAAGTGTAGTTTATTAAAAACGCAAATGTGCTCCTCCCAGTCAGTTTTGCTGCAGCAGCAATAGCCTTACAATTGTGATTCAGCCAAGCAGTCTTGCGCTATGCTGCCTGCTGCTTCTTAGCTAAAGGCCTTAGTTAACAGAAAGCAGAGGAATAGTGCTACCATACTGTCCCTCAACAAAGAAGTGGTGCTCACCAGGAGAAAACTACAGTCTGGACACTGAGACCAAAGTAAAAATCACCATTGTTAATGATGGTGAAACAGGAGGAGACGAGGGATTACAAATTAAATGAGGTTTCTTGTTAAAGAACTGGAAAGTCAGTTAATTCAAATGACAAATTGGATGGTCATTCTGACAAAATTGTGGGCTCCCCATTACTGGAAATATTCAGACAACAGATGGACCCTAATCTATGGGAGTCCTGCACTGGGGGAAGTTACACCAGGTGAACCTTAAGCCCTGACTACTGCTGGGAGTACGTGGTTTCAGGAACCATATGGTGAGAGCCTTAACAACAGGACCAAAAGAGAAGAGTTACTGTTAATACCCAGTTTTTTTTTTTCAGGATTTCTCTTTCTTTTCCTTATTAGGAGTTAGAAAGGCAGCCTTAGTTTACAATAGAGATGCTAATTCTAGCCACCTTTATAATGTGCTAACCTATTTTCTAAGTTTGTTCTCATATTATCCTAGTCATCACTAAAACACCATCAATAATTGTGTCTGTAACTATGTTTTCAAGTGTTCTGGGCATAGTCTAAGGGAGGAGGCCTATGAGGTGGCTGGAGGTTGAATAAATGACGTTCAACTTGTGGGAGACGGGAGTGTGTAGGAGATTATTCCCCAGTTTCCTTGATTTTTACCTGATGATTTACAAAGAATGTAAATTAGGAGACAACCACAGAAGGTACATTTAATGACATCTTAATGCATCATGGAATTTACGACAAGGCAGGAATAGCTTGTGCACTCAGCCATTGGAGGCAGATGCTGCAATAACTCTACCTAATACTTAGAAGGAGAGTAAAGCATATTGTTTTTTGTACAAATGTTTATGAAACATTAATAAGAGTAATATGTACCATTCAATGCTGAACATATAATCTGAAATCCTTTCTCATAAATATTTATAAAGGAGACATTTTTGTTCTCAACATAAATTGATTTCCCAGATTCTAAGATGCTGTGTGATTTTCTTTCTCGTGGTATATATTTAACTAGAGGAACACTAACTGACACAGAGGACAGCTTCACTTTTTATTGTAGTTACTTAGAGCCTAAGGGATTGCTTTAAATCAATTCATAAAATATACTTTCCATGACAATAGCACAGTTAGTGGCTTAGGAATGGAACTTTTACTATTGTGTTTGCTAGTAACTACTGTGTTTGGAAGAAATAATGAGCTTCATTAAGTGCAAAGAAATACACAGATTCTAAACTATTTGGTAATACTTGGTATTTATGATATAAATAATTTTAAAAATGTCTTTTCCACCAAGGCCTGAAACGTTGGCTTTGTTATCTGCAATGATCAATTATGAGTTTGAAGGATGTAGAATGTATCTAAGAAAAAGACCCTATTGCAGTATTATGATAAATTTGATTTAATGTGCCAGGTGCTAGTTCTTCATTGCTAACTACTGTCACAGAGCTCTCAGTTCATACCATTTTCTCTCTGGCAATATCTTTTCTATTTGTAGTTATATTAAATTTCTTTTAATGACCATTACTAGCCAATGTCAGCCCCCCCCCATTTAATGGAGGAACTATTTTAGAGAAATAAGATATTTTGACTGTGATTTTCTTCCAGTTAAAATGATCCTAATTGCTAATTGCTCTTCAATATTGCAATGCTGTCTATCCCTAGCTTCCTGAGTTCAGTCAAAAATGTCAAGATTCTGAAATGAATCATTTTTATAACTTTGTTTTTGTAAGTATTTAAATATAGAGTTAGTTTCACATGGCAAATTTAGCCTTCTCAGGCAGTACAGTGAATTTATTGAAAAGCATAGAATGAAATGTGGGCCTGGGAAAAGTGAAAGGGCTTTATGGTCTAAAGAACATCCAAGAGCAGGTAAATGGAGAAAGGATAGACTAAAGATGGTTAGGAACTAGGCATAGTAGTGATTCAAGAGTAACTCCTACTTTTCCTTATTAATGTCACTTAAATCTGCCTAACCCATTGAAACACAATATGATTGTTTCTTTCACTTGACTCTGAGACATTTGCTTATAGCAAGCACTGTTTACCACTGTAATCCATCAGGGAGCATCTTGTCATTTAAAGACAATGAGACTTGCAATACCATCTCTGAACTTTGCGTTTGTCTTAGATCTCCAAGTATTGTCACATAGATAAAATGTCTAAATCTACAGAAATCACAAGTATTTACTTGAAAATTATGACATTTTAGAGTATTTAAAAAGATGTGCTTGATTCTTTTTTGTCCTACAAATTGCCATAAATTAAGAAATTATAAAACAGAATTGTTGAAAAATTTCTTCCTATTACTGCTTATCTACTGTATTTTATAGATTTTTTTAATGTACTGAAAGCTTTTAACAAATTTTATGTTGTTTCTAGAATACCTTGAAATAAACTTTGACACCAAAGTAAAAGTGTACAAGAATGTTAGAGACAATGTTAATTAAAATAAGTCAGAAACACAATATTAAATATCACATGGTTTTACTTAGATGAGAAACCCAAAGTGTAAGTAAAGTAAAGGACAAAATAATAGGTAGATAATAGGACAGGAAGCTAGAATTTTTGCAAATGGGACGGGAAACCAAGAGACAGAGAGGAGGAGGGAAAGGGTATATAAAAACAATTGAGATGTGGTATATACCTGTATCAATTCCCCATGATGAATGTGATCATTATGTACTGCAAACAGGTACTGATAAAAATAAAAATTAAATAAGAATACAATATAAAAATGATGTAGTCATCAGTGCTTAGACACATGTTTGTTCTAACTGGAGTAAATGAAAATGATTAGAATGTGTATTAGAAAAAAAGAATGGGCCCCCACCAGAGTGCAGAGCGCACGGCAGCTCCATTCTTCAGCCGCACCGCTCGGCTCGAGCCTATGACATCCCACAGCTCCTGTGCAGACCGCGCCGCCCAGCAGGGTTGCTCCCGGCACTGTAGGCCTAGGACCTGCCCGGGCCTGCCCCGCAGGCATAGCTGTTGGGCCGAGCTTGCGGACAGAACCAGGGTCGGGTCCGCGTCCCGCGCGGTGCCCAGCACAGCTCCCTGGGACCGGGAGGCCTTCGCCCCCACCCAGTA
>RJWM01011186.1:30419-60734 GCA_004363535.1 Dasyprocta punctata | reverse complement strand
GGCCCTGCCCGGAATGAGCTGCTGCTGCATTGCTCCTGTCAGACCTTTGCACCTGCATTAACTGCAGAGGCACAAGGGGCTGCCATCTCTTCAAACACTGGAAGACATCCGGCATCTCTGCAAGGTTCTTCTAATGATGCTGTCACTTGGGAAGCTACCTGCTCTTGTCTGCTGATAAATCTCTCCTGTATATGCAAAGTTAAAAGTCATTTCTTTTTTTTTTTTTTTTTGCGGCACCAGGGATTGAACTCACAACCTCGCGCCTGCCAGGGCAGGCGCTTAAGGCACTGAGCCAAACTCCCAGCCCTGGTTTTTTTGAGGCAGGGTGGCACTATGTAACTCAGGCCGGTCTTGCGCTCGCATTGTAGCCCAAGGCGGCCTCGAACCCACAACGCTCCGCCTACCTCAGCCTAAAAGTCATTTCTTTATTAAGTTTCCCAGATAATTTTGATTGGTGCTAGATGGCTGTGAATTAGGCTGGCTGGCTCCAGAATTTTTTTTTTTTTTTTGTTTTTTTTTTTTGTACTGGGAATCGAATTCATGACCTTGCACTTGCCAGGCAGGCACTTATGCCACTGAGTTATATCCCTGGCCCTCCAGAATAGTTTTGACACCAGTTCTGTTTCTTGAGTTTTAAAATCCAACAATAACAGAAATTATAAAATTTTAAAAATAAAAAAAGGTGGATGTGGTGGGTCATCCCCATGACCCCAGTACTCAGGAGGCTGAGGCAGGATGTTCACCTTGAGTTTGAGGCCAGCCTGGGCTCCATAGCAAGTGTAAGACCATCCTGAATTACAGAGCAAAACCCTCTCTCTCTCTCTCTCTCTCCCTCTCACACACACACAAAAGTGTGTTTTGAAATTTTGTTTTAGTTTTTTTCTTCTTGTTTTTTTCTTTTTCTCCTTGAAATAAAATGGATTTTGGGAAGAAAGGTTCGTTTCCTTTATGTGCCATTTGAGTCTAGTCATCACTTGGGGTGGGCTGAGATAGTCTTACTATATAGTTAAGGCCGTCCTTGAACTCACTATGTAGTGGTCTAAACTACCAAAAGGCTTCAAGACCAGCCAAGTCTTGGTAATTAAATAAATGACATATCAGGATTAATTCATCACTAGGTATGATGGTACATGGCTGTAATTCCAGCACTTGGGAGGCTGAGGCAGGAGGATCCCTGTGAGTTCAAGGCCAGCCTGCACTACATAATGATGTGGAAAAGACCCAGACCAAATTGACTGGAAGACATGCAGGCAATGAGGAGTTGGAAGGTAACGTTTTATTACGGTAGTGGGCTGAGGTAAACCGTTCCAAATCATCAGCCCCACCTTGGTGTTAAACAGACATTTATATGTTTTAGGCAGGAAGTTCAAAAGGCTGGTAGCAGGTTATTTTATAATTGGTTACATACGCTGGGTCATATGTTGTTGGGCAGAGTTGTTCTGGACTGAAAGGAGTTTCTTATACAGCAGGAAGGTCGGGCTTGGGTGAGTGAGTAGAATCAATTATTATCTTTAACTGAGCCAGACTGTCCTTGAAGCAAGTTAGCACAAGATGTACTTTCTGACTGAGTTACGTCTATCTTGCAAGCTGCAGCTGGCAATGTCAAGGCTAGCTGAGTCTAAAAGGGCTGGGCCTGCCTATCTCGTCCCCCTCACAGTGTCAGGCTTACAAGTTTTAAAATTTCCTTTACAGTGAGACCCTGTCTCAAAAATAAAACAAAACACCAAAAGATTAATGCAGAGTATTTCGGACGAAACTGACAGGACATGGGATTGAATGCGAGGTGAGGGCCAAAGAACCAGGGCGAGCTGGGCGTGTGGTGCGCACCCGTCACCCCAGCACTGAGGAGGCTAAGCAAGAGACACAAATTTCAGGCCAGCCTAGACAACTTAATCAGGTTCAGTCTCAAAATTTCAAAAAAGAGGTGGAGGGGGTGAGCATTGGGGTATAACTCAGTGGTAGAGGGCCTCTGGGTAACAACAGACCTTGGGTCTTACCAGGCCAATGCCATGAATCAAGACATCACGGGGCTTGGCACAGCTGTTTGGGGTTCCTCCCCACCCCATACAACACTAAGCCAGGCCAGTGGCCTTGCTTCGTGCTCTCTTTGTATTCTTGTTCATTTTGTTTTGTTTGTTTTGTTTTTTGTTTTTGTTTTTTTGGTCTTTTGAGGCAGAGTTTCATTATATGGTTCTTGAACTCACTTTGTAGCCCAAGCTGCCTTTGAACTCAGTGATCCTTCTGCCTCAGTCTCCTGAGTGGAATTCTTGGTTCTTAATATGGAGTCTACATTCAACAGAGGTGGATGAACAATGGTGATGTTAATGAGAAGCTACTTAAGGAAAGAAGAGGCCTGTGGGGAGGAGAAAACTCATGAAAGCACAGTTAATTTGTTAAACATGGACTCTGCTGAAGGGGCAATGCTGCCAACACACCAAAGATGAGCTAATCTGGGTGCCCTTGCCCTCGCCATTCTTCTGCCCGTCTAACTACTTCCCTGATGTATGTCCCCAAAGTAGACTTGCTGCTCCTCCAGTGCAGGGAGGCATTTCATCTCCCATAGGGCTGGCACAACTAGTACAGAGAGTAGGCGTTTAGCAAAGGTTGATATTTGCTGTAGCTTTTTACAGTTCTGAAAAGGTTGGGGTTTTTTTGTTTTGTTTTTCAAATGGCGTTTCATTATATAGTTTAGGCTGGCCTTGAACTCATTTTGTAGTCCAGGCTGGCCTTGAACTCATAGCGATCCTCCTGCCTCAGCCTCCAGAGTGCTGGGATTACAGGCATGTGCTACCACACCTAGCCAACACTATTCCTTTTTTGTAGGCATGAACACATGGGTGCTATGAACATGCATGTGCCGTGAACATGTATGCACACAGAGCGTCTTCACATGGATGACATCAGGCTTGATACACTGTTCTGGAACTGACTTTTTTTTTTAGCTTAATAAGACATCTTCCACATACACTGGAATACATAAATATAGCTCATTCTTCTTAAAGTCATATGCCTACCATAAAGAGAAAAATACAGATCCATTTATATACTTACCACTCATCTTAGGAAATAAAACATAAATCCAGCTGAATCCCTCAGGCTAGCTTTCTGACCACCTTCTCACGTCACTACCCCCATTCTGTATCTGTTCCTGTACCCAAAACAGCAATGCAATCATCGTGTTCTACATACTCTTCCACAGCGTACTTTGGTCAGCATTATGTTTTTGAGATTTCTCCGCATTGACTCTCTTTGTTCAAGATTTCATTGCAGCTGGGCGTGGTGGCACACTCCTGTCTTCCCAGCACTTGGGAGGCTGAGGCAGGAGGATTGCTATGAGTTCAAGGCCAGTCTGAACCACACAGAGAGATCCTATCTCGAAAAGACAACAACAAAAAAAAAGCCATTTCACAATCGCATTACAATTTATTGGTGCCTTCTAAGAACGCACAGGGCTTCCCTCCAAGTACAAACATTGCTGCAGTAAATTCTCAGTGCAGGGTTTACAGGCATGCCTTTGGGGCTAGAAAGGTTTTTCATGGAATTCGGGTCCAAGGTTGGAGCAGCCGCTAGGGGGCGAGCTGGGACCGGCTAAGCACTTGTTGTCTTCGTTTTTCTCGTCTCGTGCGTCACTGTGGTGGGCGGGGCTCGTATGCGGTTCTTTGCTTACGTGCTTGGCGTCCGAGTCTGGCCGGAAATAGCCGAAAAGTCTCGGCAGATGCTTACCCTACCGCTCTGTCCGCCCGGCAAAGAGGCGGAAGGAAGTGAAGCGAGACCGGAAGTGGCTAAACTATAGCGCGGCGCCAGTTGCCATGGAGCCGGCCAGGCCCTGCGGTTTCTGCCCCGCGGGAGAGGCGCAGCCAGCGCGGTACACCTGCCCTCGCTGCAATGTGCCCTACTGTTCCCTGCGCTGCTACCGGGCGCACGGCACCTGCGCCGAAGCCTTCTACCGGGACCAGGTGCTAGGGGAGCTCCGCGGGCGCGGCGCCTCTCCCAGCCGCCTGGCAGGTGCCCTGCGCCGCCTGCGCAGCCAACGCGAGACCGAGGACGTGCCTGAGGAGGCGGGCCTCAGCCCGGGCCCAGCGCCTGGCGCCGTTTCCGGACTCTGGGAACGGCTGACGCCGGCCGAGAAAGCGGCCTTCGAGCGACTGCTGAGCCGCGGCGAGGCCGGGCGGCTGCTGCCTCCGTGGCGGCCCTGGTGGTGGGGCCGCGGGACCGGGCCGCGGCTTCTGGAGGAGCTGGATGGCGGCTCCGGCGGAGATCCTGCGGAGCCGACGAAGGACGCCGCCGCCACCGCGGAGCTGGTTTCTGGAGACCCGGCTTGCGCGCCGGCCGTGCCCACCCGCATCCCCACGCTGGCCAGCCTGAGCTCCGGCCCGGCCTCACCCCTCGTGCGCTTCCAGCTGCCCAACGTGCTGTTCGCCTACGCGCACACGCTGGCTCTCTACCACGGCGGGGACGACGCTCTGCTCTCCGACTTCTGTGCCACGCTGCTTGGCGTCTCCGGAGCCTTGGGAGCCCAGCAAGTCTTTGCCTCTGCGGAGGAAGCCCTGCAGGCCGCGGCCCACGTGCTGGAAGCAGGCGAGCACCCTCCGGGGCCTCTGGGCACGCGGGGTGCAATGCAGGAGGCCGCCCGAATCCTGCAGGGCGAAGGTCCGGCCGACCGCAAAGGCTACACACTGGCAGCGCTGGGGCATATAGCACAGACCCTCGGCCGGGCCCGAAAACAGACCGTGGCTAGGGAAGAGCGAGAGCGTCTCTACCGGGCCCGGAAGAAGTGCCAGTTCCTATTGGCCTGGACCAACGAAAATGAGGCGGTCCTCATGCCCCTGGCCCTCGACTGCACCATGGCCCACCAAGCCCACGCTGCAGCAGCCGAGGAGGTGGCAGCCCTCACTGGGGAGCTGGAGCGCCTTTGGGGAGGCCCTGTGCCACCTGCCCCAAAGACTCTCATCGAGGAGCTTCCTGGCTGAACTGGGGACCCTTACCATTAATAAAGCTGTGACTGGTCAGCCCACTGGTTGGCAGTGCCTGTATCTGAGTGATAACTATTGTCCCGCATAACCCAGACTCTTGGGACCCACATGCTTCCTCTTGACGTCTCTCTTGTCAGCTGACCCAGCTGGGCATTAACACAGTGTGCCCAGCGTGGGAGAGAAGTGTGCTGTGGGTTCTGGACATTTATGCAAAGGGGGATGGTGCGTCCCAACACCTCTT
The DNA here is from genome assembly GCA_004363535.1 of Dasyprocta punctata. Taxonomy (NCBI): domain Eukaryota; kingdom Metazoa; phylum Chordata; class Mammalia; order Rodentia; family Dasyproctidae; genus Dasyprocta; species Dasyprocta punctata. The sequence goes on along the minus strand of RJWM01011186.1, from coordinate 55,520 downwards.
CTGTGCGCCTGATTGAGCTCAGGGCTGGGTGGGGTGCAGGCCCCGGAGTCCCTGTGTGTCCTGGCTTCTTGGCCCCTGGTGGGCACCACAGGACTCTTCAGTAGATATAGGGCACGATGCGGTAGGGCACACGCTGGCAGTACTCGTGCCAGGCTCGGCCGTACTTCTGCAGGCAATGCAGCTCATCTCGAGCCTCTCGGTGCACCAGCAGCGCAAAGAAGTAGAGGAAGTAGAAGTAGGGGAGCAGATGGGACATCCCTGTAGAGAATGGGGCTCTGTGACCACACAGCTAGCACCCCAGGTCACAGGTTCCCACACCAGTGACTCACAAGGTGTCAGACTCAACTATGCAAGGACCAGCTCACTAACAAAGCACTCAGTACTCACTGGCACTGGGCCCTGCTCAGCTGCACACCATGCCCCTCCCCAGGCACTGACGGGCACACCCAGGCTGGACATCCTGTCTGTCCCCATCCGTGCCACTTACCACAGGGCAAGGACCAGGCCAGAGCCATGATGAGGTCCCCCAGGTAGTTGGGATGGCGGACCATACCCCACCACCCAGACACCAGCAGCCTCTTCCCTGTGGCTGTAGGGATGGTCTCAAGGCCTAGGGGAAAAAGGTAATGGGTTGGGGAACCCCAGAAAGCCCTGCTGCCCCACTTCTCCCATGGCCCCCAAGAGACCCAGCTCACCAGCCACGCTGGGATCGGAAGGATTCTTCCGGAAAGTGTTTTTCTGGGAATTGGCCCCACGGAAGATGTAGTAACCAGCGGCTGGGGGAAAGCACAAGCAGGGGCTCAGGGTGGAGGGTCGGAGCCATCTGCCCAGTCAGCATCCAGCAGCCTGTCCACAGCCCAGACTCTGCCTGGACACCCAGCAGCCCTGGTCCCAGCTCTAGACAAGCACCTGCGCTTAGCGCCTGCCCGTCGAGTAGGAGGGAAATGAATGAAAGGGAGAAGGAGAATTGATGGGCCCAGCTTGCCGCCCTTCCTGACTGACCATTGATGAGGCAGATGAGCAAGGCCCAAGGCAGCCCCAGGGGCTGCGGGTGGTGCAGCAGGAACTGAGCCTGCAGGCCGTAGGTGAAGGGTACCCAGACCAGGTTGCCAAATGCCAGCATGAAGCCAAAGCCTTCATGGGTGATGTCCATGGTGGTGAGGACAGCCTCCTGCAGGAACAGGACCCAGATGCACTCACCAAGTCGCAGCAAGGTCCACTGAGTCCATCCCTGCCTCCCCTGCCCAGTCCAGCCTCACCTCATGCCAGAGGGCGTCGCCCACGTAGAGCAGCTGGAAGCCATTGACCAGCCACATGGCCAGGGAGGGGCTCCCCCGCAGCTCTGCCTCCTGCAGGAGCAGGGCCAGGTTGATGAGGACCTGAGGGGACAGGGGAACAGGGCCATCTGTCCACAGAAGTGGCAGAACCTGGGTGGGGCAGAGCAGCCTCTCCTTCAGCTGTCATTGTCAGTCACTCTCTAACCCAGGCCCTGTACCTAGGGAGACAGACTGTGATCGCAGCTCCAGGTTAAAACTGCTGCCTCTCGGGCAGGCTGCTTACTTTCTACCACTGGGGAATATGTGCATACTACTCGTGGACCTGCCTCATGGTGGGTGTGGTTTTACTGTTTCTTTTTATTTTGGGGTTTTCTTTTCTTTTCTTTTCTTTTTTTTTTTTTTTTTTTGGAGCCAGGGTCTCACTGTGTAGTCCAAACTGGCCTTGAACTCACTGTGGCTTCCAGGTTGGCCTGGAATTTTTGGTGATTCTTCTGCCTCAGCCTCCTGACTGCTGGGATTACAGGCATGTACCACCACCCCCAGATTCATGGTGGTATTTGAAGATTTCAACATATAATATATGTGAAAGTAGGACCCAGCCTGTACTAAGTACCCTCATTTAGGCAGTATGAAGCTAGGTGCTGTTATTAAGGTTCTAATTCTCACAATAATCTTGGAAAAAAGCTTTAATTTGATCCCACTCCATGAATGAGGACATAGCCCAGAGACTGACATGCCTGTGGGCAGGTCAATCCAGATCCATGATGAAGCCAGATGACTGACACATACCTATAATCCTATTTAGGAGGCTGAGGCAGGAGAAGCACAAGTTTGAGCCCAAATCTGGACAACTTCGTGACTTAGTGAGCCCTGTCTCAAAATTTGGCAGTGTGTGTAGGGGCGGTAACCAGAAATTGAACTCAGGACTTCACACTTGGCCAGACAGGTGCTGTGCCACTGAGCTAAATCCCCAGCCCCTTGTTTCAAAATTAAAGGGGGGGGGGGGCGCATAGGTAGCTCAGTGTGAATGCCCGAAATTCAATTCCAAGTAACCCCCCTCCAAGAAAAGACTTGTGATTGGCACTTGGCAGGCCAGCTTCAAAGTGAGATTGTTGCCGGGCGTGGTGGCGCACGCCTTTAATCCCAGCACTTGGGAGGCTGAGGTAGGTGGAGCGTTGTGAGTTCGAGCCTGGCTTGGGCTACAATGCAAGCACAAGGCCGGCCTGAGCTACATAGTGTGACCCTGCCTCAAAAAACTAGGGCCAGGAGTTTGGCTCACTGGTTTAAGCGCCTGTCTGGCAGGCGTGAGTTTTCGAGTTCTATCCCCGGTGCCACAAAAAAAAAAAGAGATTGTTTCCCAAGTGATACAAGGAACTTTTCCCAAGTGCCTTTGGTAATCCATCCAGCATGGGTGATCACAACCAAGGAACACAGCTGGAATACTGTCAAGGCCACCAGTGACGGGTTGCTAAACCTTTCAGTCAACAGTTCTGCACTACATCGACTGTCAAGCAGCGCATGCCCACTGTCCTGGAAATAAACTTTGCACTTGACTGCTGAATTTAAAGCAGCATGTGCCATCCCAGCAGCCCCCTGCTCTGCTTTCTGCCACAGCCCTCAGCATCCCTGACGTGTGCAAGTGTTTGTTTTTGCTGTGCCGAGGGTAAAATCCAGGGCCTCACACACACTAGACAAGCAAGCACTCTACCATTGAGCTGCTACATATGTAGTCTCACTACACATAATTTACTGATATTTGGTCTGTTCTTCCAACCAGAAGGAAGGCTTCATGAGGCAGATTTTTCCCCTCTTGTCTTGCAGTACTAGAGCAATGTTAGGGGTGTGGTGGACCCACACATTTGAGGAGCAAGGTATCCTGCCACTCTCCAGCCCCAGGTCGGCCCACTCAAGCCCAGCATACCCAGCCGATGAGGCCAGGCCTCAGCTCGAAGAAATATTTGAAGTCAAAGGAACCAATTCGAGGGTTCAGCTCCCGTCCCATGAAAAAGTCATAAATGAGGTTGCCTGGAGAGTAACAAAGGACGAAGTCTCAGCTGGGCAGGCCCGTCTGCCTCTATCCCCACCCCACTTGGCCCGGTCTCACCTGAGTTTCCTCCAGGTGCCAGGCCTGTGGTGGGGGCCACCTGAGCCTTCATATAGAGAAGTAAGCTGAAGGTGAAGGCGACGATGGTGGCTGTGAACGCCAAGGGCAGCAGCATTTCCGAGACAGCCCCCAGGGGAAGCCCCCCGGACACTCCCAGTCCCACCAACAGGGCTGTCAGCATCAGGGCCTGGAAGCCTAAACAGCAGCAGAGTGAGTCCTGGGGCTGCGGCTCTCTCTCCCAAACCCTCAGAAACACAAGACACACAGCTAGGCTTGGTGCTGCATGCCGGTCATCCCAGCACTCAGGAGGCTGAAGCAGGAGGATTGCTGCAAGTTTGAGACCAGCCTGGGCTACAAAGTGAGCTCAAGACCAGACTGAACTGCATAGCGAGACCCTGTCTCAAAAAGACAAAAACAAAAACAACAGAAAAAACAAAAACAAAAAACAAAAAAACACAAGATACACAGACACACATGGAGCTCAAAGCTCAGGAAAGTCACAAATCTCACCCTAAGGCACTAGGCTGCCACCTTGGCCTTCAGAGGGCCACTCCAGCCACTGGGCTGGTGTATAGAGCAGTAGGGAATGAGGTAGCATGGGGACAAAGGGTGTGGAGACCCTTTGGTGTCTATTGTGGCTGAAAAGGAGACACATAATGGAGCTTGGGGTTGGGGCCAACCTCTGTGACCTCCCTGTTAGGCATGAACCCCACCGTCACGACTCCAACCCAAGGGTCCGTTCCCCCAGGCACCGTTAATAGGATAGCGCAGGCGAGTCTTGTCCTTCAACTCCAACCCCTCCGCCACCTGCGAGTGCAAAGAGGGCCTGAGAAGGGTTGGGGTGCCTTCTCTCCCGCGGGGCCCCCTCCCGCCTCCCCATCGCCTTGGAGCAGAGCCCACACCTTGCGCGCCGGCAGCAGGTAGAGCGCCGCCTGCAGGCCGAGCCAGGTGAGCAGCAACAGCAGCGCCCGGGGACTCCACAGCTCGGAGAGCCCGGGCAGGTACGCTGGCGGGCCCAAGAGGCGAGCCGGGCCGGAGCGGGCCACCAGAAGCAGGTGCAGCGTGGTGGCGGGCAACAGCAGCATGAGTGCCGCAGCGCCTGGGGAGGGACCGCGACATTTGGGGCGCCCCTCTGCCGCCCACTTCGGTTCCCCTTCGAAACACCGCCTCCCAGTCCTCTTCCCTGCTTCCCACCCGCCTTCCTGCGACGCCCCTCCTGGCTGTCCCTCTGCGGACACTACCCCTGCTCACCCCAAGCCCTCTACTTTCCCCACCGCCTTCCACCCTTAGATCCTGTGCAGTCCGCGATCCTAGCTCATCCCTTTCAGCTCGTCTTCGCTCTGCCTTTACCCCCAGTACCCCCTCTCTGCTCCATTACCCAGGGGGCCCCCGAATTCCAGTGGGGCCTGGAGGCCCTGAGGAGAGGCCATGGTCTCCGCTCTGCTGGGGCGTGAGGTTCACAGTCGCTCAAGGAAACATGGCCTGCTACATGCCCGAGGAGGACTTGTCCACACACGGCTGGGCAGCTGCGCTCTTGTCCCCGCGGCCACGCCCCCTACCCATCCTGGCCCCATCGCACCAGCCAATCAGCAGCGAGGGCGGGCTCAACGCAGACACCAATGTAGCCCCAGTCTCAAAGCCCAACCCCGCAAGCCCCACCCCCCGGCGACAGGTTGGGAGGCCACACACTTTATTTAGGCGGGTCCGACACCCGCCTGCGGGGAGAAGCGGCCAGGGGAGCCTGGACGCGGGAGAACGGGGCACTACGGGCCATCCGCTGAGCCTAGCCGCGCTCGCAGATGACCTCGACGACACTGGGCTCCATGGGCACTGGGTCTGGACAGCGCAGGGCTGCCGAGGCCACCACCTCATCCAGCAGCAGGTGCACGAGCTCCTCGTCAGCCACAAAGCGCCACAGGTAGAGCTGCAGGAAGTGGCAGTCCACCTGCACCTGCTGCAGCCCGAAACGCCCAAAGGTGCGCAGCCGCACACACTCCAGCAGGGTCTTCAGGCTGATCTTAATGATACCAGTCAGCACCGATACCTGCGGGGAGGGACACAGGCATGTGGCCGGTGACTGCTGCTGGAGGGGGAACAACCAACTTCTGCATGGAGGCAAAACGACATAAGGTGGGGGTGGATGGGATAAGGCAGAAAGACCCCGGGCTCAGGGAAGGGGTGGGGATACAATGTTATCACCATCTGGAATACAGGGGACCAGTCCAACCCAGCAGTCACAGGCTGAGCCGGGACCAGCATTAGCACAGGGCAGGGAGGGGGGTGCTCCTGAGAAACCCAGTAACTGAGTGTGGCCTGGGCTGGGGCTGAAAATGAGGTAACTAGGAATCCCTCAGGAGGCCCCACAGTGCTAGGGCTCCCCAGCTGGTGTGGGGCTGCTCCCGCCAACCTTCCCAGGTGCCCTGGAGTCTGGGTCATGCGGATCTTCAGACCTTGTTGAACTCCACGGGGCTGAACACATCAATGCGTTCAGAGAACAGCTTCTGGATGTTGCTCAAAAGGTTGGTGTCCATGGGAGCACTGGAGGGAGGACACAGAATCAGAGCCCGCCCTGCACGCTTGTCCTCTTTTGTCCATTTCCCTGAGGCTTCCCTACCAGGCAGACCTGGGTGTGTAGCTGGGTGCATAGCGGCCCTGCTGCCGAGAGCTGCTGTATACGGAGAAGGTCCTCTTGCTGGAGTCACTGCTCTGGGCCTTGCGAACACCCTCTTCGTACAGGAGCCCCACCTGGAGGCGAAAGGACACACAGCATGGAGGCCTAGCATGGGGTGCCTCCAGCCTGTTAGGGAACCCGGAGGATGCAGTTAACTACAGCATTTGTCACAAGAATAGAATCAGTGGAGTGGGGCAAAGGTGAGGCCACAAGAGTCTGGGACCCAATCTGCAGGACTAGACCTGCCCTGACTTCATGACTGTGTAGGTGAAACGGGTGACAATACCATAATCCAGGATGAAGAGGAACAAGGCCAGGGGTACAGGCACTACCTGGGCCCCTCTGTCGCAGTCCTCAGAAGGCTAACCCACCCACCTCAGGGCCCCACCCGCAGTCTGGGCAGCACCTGCACATCAATGGCTGTGGTGTCCTCCACCACCCGCTTCATGACAGCGCGCACGTTGCGGGGCTCGAGGGTACTGAGCCAGTCCCGGGTCTCCACGCTCTTGCGCAGCATCTGTGATATGACCAGGCCCTGCACTTTCACGTAGTGGGTCAGCAGCCGCCGTGCCGTCTCCCTGGCCTCTGCACACAGTGTGCTCACGGGTGTCACCGGAGACTGGTCCTGAGCCAGGGAGGCAGAGGACAGAAGCAGTGGATATGGGGGCAGGTCACTGGCAGCTGCCAACCTGGTGCTGGCCAAGGTAGTGGTTGGGTGGGCACAGACAGCCAGTCTGCGTTTGGCCACAGGAGACCATCCAGCCTCCTGTGTTCTCAGCACCACCCCCTACAACCCGACTACGAGCCAGCACTTCACCTGCACCAGAAACTGCTCATCGGTGAGGGTGAGGATATAGGAGATGGTGGCTGTCTCGTAGTCCAGGCAGAGGCGAGAGAGGAGCAGGAGCAGGGCGGGAGGTGTGGCACCTCCCTTCTCCCCTGGGCTGTCACAGAAGCTCTGGGCCGTCTGGCACATGGAGCGGATGAAGCCCACGATGAGGCCCTCACGGACTCCCTGGCTGCAGAACTCACCCTATGAGGAGGAGGGGTCAGATATACAGGTGGCCTCCTCTTCTAGGCAGGGGCTGCTTTTTTTTTCTTTTGCGACACTGGGGATCAAACTCACAGCCTCGCGCCTGCCAGACAAGTGCTTAAGCTGTTGAGCCAAACTCCCAGCCCTAGTTTTTTTGAGGCAGGGTTGCACTATGTAGCTATTGCACTATGTAGCTCAGGCCAGCCTTGTGCTCACGTTGTAGCCCAAACCGGCCTCGAACTCACAACGCTCCTCCTACCTCAGCCTCCCAAGTGCTGGGATTAAAGGCGTGCGCCATCACGCCTGGCTAGGGGCTGCTCCTTACCCCCTGCCCTGGTCCTGCTCTGAGGCAGAGCTTCATCCAAGCACCAAGGGCAGCTTCCCTGCTTGGCCCACGCAAGGCTGGCTGCCCTGGGGATTCTGCCACCCTCCTACTTTCAGCACAGTTGCAGGTGGCTGCCGCCTCCCAACCCTCCCAAGAGCCTGACTCCACATCCAGAGTCCCTGGGGCCAGGACTGGGGGTGCTGTTAGCTCCTGCAGTTTCCCCAGCACTGGTAAAGGGTAGTGGTATGAGGCCAGCTAGCAGGATGAATAACCAGAAGCCCAAGGGCCAACTGTACCCGGAAGTAGGGCTTGTTGGAGAAGGACACCTCCTTGGCGGTGAAGAGGTGAACAGCAGCCAGAGAGGCCTTGATGTGGCTTAGGATGGAGCTGGCCACATTGGCCAGCAAGTCGGCCAGGCTGGGGCCCTCCTTCCCAGCCAGGCGAGGAGCAGCAAGTGCCTGGCGCACATCGGTCAGACAGCCCAGGAAGGCCGCCCGCAGGCCCTGCAGGTGATGGCCCAGTCGCTCCCGGGCCACTCGCTCCACGATCTCCGTAGCTGACTCAGTGAGCCCGGCAGCAGCTAGCGGGGCCCCAGGTGCTCGCAAGCGCCGGTGGAAGCGATCCAACGCCCGCACAAGCAGGGAGTTGTCACCGCCACCTTGCTCCTGTGCCAGCCGCCGCTCCACCAGCTCAAAGTAGTGGCCGCCCAGCTCCCGGGCGAAGGCTGCCAGCTTCTCCGCACCTGCGGGGCCCTGGGCTGCGAACAGCTCTTGGTAGGCTGCTGCCACCTGGCAGAGGCCACCCACAAAGCCACTGCCACCCCGGTCAGTGAACTCCAACACATCAGGCGCGGGGGGAGAGGGTCCCAGCTCCCTCTCCAGGGCCTGCAGCTCCTCCTCCAGCCGCCCCCGGGCGTGCGCCAGGAACTCCTCGCACAGCTCCTCGGCAGGCTCGCCCAGCGCCAGCAGCAGCTCCACGCACTCAGCCTGCTCGGGGGCTCCGGAGCCGCCCTCCCTGTGGGGTCAGAGGGGAAGGAAAGGTAAGGGCAACAGCTCCCGGCAGCCTGGGCGCCTGACGCGGGCACTGAAGGGCCACACCTGAAGCGCTGCCGCAGCTGCTGCGCAAGGCGAGCCGTGATGAGCTGGCAGTCGTCCTGGATGGCGCGGAAGGAGGGCAGGTGCTGGTACTGCTGCAGCACGGCCCGCGCCCGGCCCTGGTAGTGCACCGCCTGCCTGTAGGCGCCCAGCTCCACACACTTGGTGAGGCGCGAGGGCAGCTCGAAGAGGAACTGCAGCTTCCGCAACAGCGCGTGCACCCCTGCGGGACCGAGATGGGACCAGAGGGCCGTGAGCCCAGAGCCCAGGTCCCCGCATGTGGAGGCACCTGCACGGGAGGCGCCCACCTGCCAGCTTGGTGATGCGCTCGTGGCGGTCCTGCAGGGTGGCGCTGATGCGGGCGCTGAAGTCGGTAATCACAGCCATGTTGGTGGCCAGCCGGTCCATCTCGTCTTCCATCTTCCGGAAATCGTTCTTCATCTTCCGGATGGTGTCTGGGAGAGGAAGGGTCCAGAGATGACGAGGGGGCAGTGCCACCCTCGGTCCCTCAGCGTCAGCCGGGTGCCAACACCCATGACTCCCATGAAAAGGCGAGGGCCAGCACACCACGGGAGGGGCCGCTGGGCTCCTGTACACACACCTCCCCGTGTGCCCCAGCGCTAGTGTCCAGGGGAGGAGACGGGGACGGGGATTCAAGGGTGCTCTGCACTCAGAGGGTGTCTGGATCTCAAGGAAGGCTGCACACAGCACCGACTGCAGCGACTTTGCTTTGCTTTCATCGTGCCATTCAAGAAGATCTGCAGGGGCTGGGCCTGTCCACCTGTGCTCAGGGGTGCCCTCCATGCCCAGCACATGAGACAAAATACAATCCACCTTTTTCTGAGATAGCTTTGCTATGTAGTCCCAGCTGGCCTTGAACTCATGGCGATCCTCTTGCCTCAGCCTCCAGAGTGCTGGGTTTACAGGTACGTGCCACATCTGGCTCATATTCACCTTTATCTTCTTCCACTCCCCCACCTCTGCAATACTGCTTGTCTTCTCTGAGGGGGTCTTACCATTTTGTCCTGCTAGAAATTTCCCGAAAGAGGCCTTTTATCCTTTTACACTCAAGGTGGCTTAGGGCCTGGCTCTTAAAGCTTCCGGTGACGGTGGGCCCTTTAGAGATGAGTGCCCGAACGGCAACCCGAAACCCACTTACTTATCACAAAGTACCAACCCTGCAATTAAACCTGAATACTGAGTTTTAGTTTATAAACAACTCATGCATTAACATCTTTTGTCTTAAAGAAAAATGAAAAGTGTGCCATAGGTTTGCTGCCACTGTTGCAGATCCTATCTATCCCAGTTCTCTTTAAAACCCTACATCTTAGCTGCTCAGGATGGTACATGCCTATAATCCTATCACTCTGGGAGGCTGAGGCAGGCAGGTGAATCTGAGCTTCAAGTCCAGTGCGGGCAACTGTGATTTAGCAAAATCCTGTCTCAAAATGAAAAATAAGGGGCTGGGGATGTAGCTCAGTGTGAAGGCCTTGGGTTCAATCTCCAGTACCACCAGAAAAACAACAAAAAAGCCAGTTCTTTGAAGACCTCTCATCACACTACCCCTCCTTATTGTGACTTCTACTGTCCCCGTTACCAGTTCCTGATCACTGTGTCCCCCTGCCCCCTTCTGTCACCTTGTGAGCATCAACAACATGGAAGAGCCTTTGAACATTTCTGATTGCTCAGTGACCTCTTCGGCTCTGCTGTTCTTGTCTCTGCCTCATCCACTTCTCACCAGCGCCAGAAACTGCCCTTTCCAACACCTTGGCTTCTGCCCCGACCCTCTGTGATCCTGTCACTCACCCCGCCTACCTACCCAAAACCTTCTGGTTTCCATGGGAACCCTGGACACAGTGACGCCAGCCCCTGGTCGCTACTCACAGCGCTCCTCCTGCAGCATCTCCCCTCCCTCCCTCCGCGTCTCCGTGCTCCGCCCCTGTCACCCTGCAGGTGTCACTCCCACCCTGGTATAGCCTCTCTCGCCACCCACCACCCGTTACTAGTGCTGGATAAGCCCAAGTTGCTACTCAGCCCTTGGAGCAGAACTGAGGATGGGCCACAGAATCACCACAACCAGTCTCCCCTTCAGTGTCGCCACACCAAGCCCTCCTCCCAAGCCCTCTGGTGGGTCTCTCTTCCTATTTTCCAAAGTCACTTTTTCTGAGCGTGGTGATACCCACGGGAAATGGTGAGAGGCTGAGATGGGAGGACCACAAATTTGAGCCCAATCTGGGCAATTTAGTGAGATTTTGTCTCAAAATTAAAAAAACAAATTATAAAGAACTGGGGATGTAGCTCAGTGCAAAGGCCTTGGGTTCAACCCCCAGAACTACATTTTTCTTTTTTTTAAATTTCTCTGCCTGTGGAAGGGACAGCAAAGGGCTTCTCCTGGTATAAACTTTCAGGCCTTTCCAGCTTGATGCGGGTAAATGTATGATTGCATAACCAAACTCAGCATCTGTGTCAGAGGCTGGCCGGCCACAACCTGCAGGCCAAACCTTGCTCCACCCGTTTTGTTGTTGGTGTTGCTGTTTCTTACTTGGACTATAACTGCTGCACAGTAAAATTCAGTGACTCATAATAGATTTAGTATATGTACAAGGTTGTAATCCAATGCCACTATCTAACTCCAGAGCATTCCAAAACACTGTATCTCTTAGTATTCAATCCCTATTCCTTTTTTCCCAGTACTTGGCAACCATTAATCCATTTTCCATTTCCACGGAGTTGCCTATATACACATTTAACGTAAGTGCAATCATATAACATGTGGCTCGTGTGTCAGGCTTCTTTCACGCAGCAAGCATTCACGCTCTGTGGTAGTATGTTTCAGTGTCACCCTCTTCCTGTGGCTGAGTAATACACGACTGTGCAGACACATCATATTTAGTTAACCTTCATCGAGTCCAGTGATGGCGAACCTTTTAGAGCTCTCTATAGCCTGCCGCAGCATGAGTGCCCTCAACTTGCCACCACTGATCTAGCTGATGGTCATTTGGATTGCTGCTGCTTTTTGCCTATTTTGAAAAATGCTAGCCGGGCGTGGTGGTGCACGCCTTTAATCCCAGCACTCGGGAGGCTGAGGTAGGTGGAGTGTTGTGAGTTCGAGGCCGGCGTGGGCTACAACACGAGGTCAAGGCCGGCCTGAGCTACACAGTGTGACCCTGCCTCAAAAAAACCAGGGCTGGGAGTTTGGCTCAGTGATTTAAGCGCCTGTCTGGCAGGCGCGAGGTTGTGAGTTCAATCCCTGGTGCCACTAAAAAAAAAGAAAAAAAAGAAAGAAAAATGCTGCTTTGAGCTAGGTGTGGTGGTGCACACCTTTAATCCCAGCACTCAGGAGCCTGAGGCAGGAGGATCGTTGTGAGTTTGAGACCAGCCTGGGCTACAAAGTGAGTTCAAGGCTGGCCTTAACTGCATAGCCAGACCCTGTCTCAAAAAAAAAATATGGAGCCAGGCATGGTGGCACATGCCTTTAACCCCAGCACTCAGAAGGCTGAGGTAGGAGGAGCGTTGTGAGGTTCGAGACCAGCTTGGGCTACAAGGCGAGCTCAAGGCCGGCCTGAGCTACCTAGTGCGACACTGCCTCAAAAAACTAGGGCTAAGAGTTTGGCTCAGTGGCTTAAGCGCCTGTCTGGCAGGTGCAAGGCTGTGAGTTCGATCCCCGGTACCACGAAAATAAATAAATAAATAAATAAATAAATAAAATGGCCAGAGATTTAGCTCAGTGGTGTGAGTGCCTGCCTGGCAGGTGCAAGGTTTTGAGTTTGATCCCCAGTACCAAAAGAAAAAGAAAAAAAGAAAAAGAAAAAATCTGCTATAAATTCCTGTGTATGTTTTTGTTTGAAAACATTTTCAGTTTTCCTTGTTGTAGAATTGCTCCTAGGACCTATGATAACTATTTAGACTTCCGAGGAATGGTTCAGAATGGGTGCACCATTTTGCATGCCCACTTTGGTCATTTAGGATTCCATATCCTCCCTATCCTCACCTACCAACTTACGGTTGATATCTAGATGCGCCCCGAAGCCTCAGGTGCTCATGGGTGGGGCTCTGGAGAGGTGACTCCGTTGGAGGGGTGTGATACTAATCCACAGAAGAGTTAGAGCCAAGTGTGACTGGAGCGGTGAAGCCTCACTAGAGGCGGGTGGGTCATGGGCGTGTGCCCTGGAAGGGTCTCTCTGCTTCCTGCTGCCCCGTCACCCTGTTCCAGTTCCCCTCAGCTCTCTCTGCCTCACCACGGGCCGGGCGCCTCTCCTCAGCATCTTGCCCATGTTCATCAACTCCATTTATTGGAAAATTTTTTTCACTTAGCTTTGAAGAAATCTATGTTAAACTGGGCATGGTGGCTCACGCCTGCAATCACAGGAGGCTGAGGCAGGAGGATCATTGCAAGTTCGATACCAGCCTAAGCTACTAAGTGAACTCAAGCCCAACCTGAATTGCATAGTGAAACCCTGTCTGAAAAAAGAAGACGAGAAAAAAGAAATCTGTTCCTGGTTGTCCTCAAACCTCCCTGAATGTGTGATCTTTTTTTTTTTTTTGGAATGTGTGATCTTGTTCTCATGACTTACAAGGCTCAATTCAAGATCTCTTTGTTCACCACAGTCTACGTAGCTCAGGTTGACCTTAAACTCACTGTGTAGTCATGGTGGCCTCAAACTCACTGTAATCCTCCTGCATCAGCCTTCCAAATGCTGGGATTAAAGGTGTGCTCCACCACACCTGGCCACCCCATTCTTCTGTTCATTACTTCTCAGTAAAAAGCAGATCCTCACCACCACTTACAGGTCCTTCCTCACCCAGTCCCTACTAACCCTCTGCCCTCTCTCACCCCTGCCCTGGGTTGTCTGATGCACCGGGACATCAGGCTCTCTCTTTCAAGCCTCTCTCAGCCCTTCCTTCCTCCCCATGCTGGCTCTGTCACCCAAGGCCCTTGACCAAATGGCACACCTTAGAGCACCTCCATACTCACCCTCACTAAAGCTGGACCACACCTGCCATCAGTCTTTTTCTCAGTCTTTCCTGCAGCACTGCCTACTACCTTTATTGATGTGTCATTTATTGTTTGCCTCTCCAAATAGAATGTGGCCTCTAAAAGGCAGGAACTTTTTTTCCCCTGGTTTTCTGAGACAAAGTCTCACTATGTAGTCTAGGCTGGCCTTGAACTCACTATGAAACCCAGGTTGGCCTTGAACTCACAGTGGTCCTCCTGCCTCAGCCTGAGTCCTGGGAACAGAGGCACGCACTACACACCCAGCTCAAAAGGCAACTTTGTCTGGTGGGCCTACCACTATATCCTCGATGTACAAAATAGCTATACAGCCGGGCGTGGTGGCGCACGCCTTTAATCCCAGCACTCGGGAGGCTGAGGTAGGCGGAGCGTTGTGAGTTCAAGGGCGGCTTGGGCTGCAACTCGAGCGCAAGGCCAACCTGAGCTACATAGTGTGACCCTGCCTCAAAAAACTAGGGCCGGGAGTTTGGCTCAGTGGCTTAAGCGCCTGTCTGGCAGGCGTGAGGTTGTGAGTTCAGTCCCTGGTGCCACAAAAAAAAAAAAAAAAAAGCTATACAATTCATAGTCTTTATAGACTAATGCTCTTAACACTCATTTTATAACTTGCTCCCTTCCTCTTAGGAAAAAAATTCTAAAAACCAAACTATCACTTTTAAGCAAGAGCTAAGGATCAACACATGTACATTCCAACAAATGGGGAAATGTATTTGTGAAACTCATGAGAAAATTTTCAGCACATAAATTGTTATGTCCTATCATTTATATGCTGGCATTAGCAAGCAGAGGGGCGCCTACTTACCTGCTTCAAATCTGATAAAAGAACCATGAGTATGCTACTACACCCAGCACTGTGATGCTAGGAGAAGGCCACACATGGGGACACAGTCCCAGGCTTCTGTGCTCACAGAACATTCCATGGCATGGACCACAGTCAGGCCCTTGGAGCCTGCCTTCTGGGCTAAGTACAGATGGGTTCAAAGTTATTACATGAATCTGAGGTGTAACTCTTCAAAACAGGGCTGCTGGTAAGGTGGAGGAGAGCTAAACCCTGTCTAGACCTGGGTGTGGTGGCTCACACCTGCAATCCCAGCACTCGGGAGGCTAGGGCAGGAGGATCTTGTGAATTTGACACCAGCCTGGGCTACAAAGTGAGTTCAAGGCCAGCCTGAACTGCACAGTGAGACCCTGTCTCAAAAAAATAGGGCCAGGGATTTAGCTCAGTGGTCTAAGTGCCTGCCTGGCAGGTGCGAGGTTGTGAGTTTGATCCCTGGTACCAAAGCAAACAAACAAACGAACAGCCTGGGCTACGAAGTGTGCTCAAGGCCAGCCTGAAATGCATAGCAAGACCCTGTCTCCAAAACACAAACAAACAAACAAAAAAACAATAAACCCTGTCTAGTACTAGAGAATAAAGAAAAAAGACTTTACATGTTCTTTGTGCTCCTTAAGGTTATAATTTTTCTCTCTTTGCTAAGTAGGGAGGGAGAAAGGACAGTAAGGAAGAAGGACAGGGGAGAAGCCCAAGGCCACCCTCAAGGTAGATCTGGGTTAGAGATGAAAGCTACCACTAATAAAAATTAGACCTTACTGAGTGAGGCTTCCTTGCTGCCAGGGATTGCTATTTAAGTGCTTCACACGAATTCATCTCATTTTATACTTACTCCCCTTTGGTTCCCAAAGAAAGCCATAGGGAATATAGTTCACTGTAGAGTGTTTGTCCAAACCATGCCCTTGGAGCAGCTATATCTCTATACGGTATGACTGTGAAGGCCAGAGGGAGAGAGGTGATAGTGCACTGACAGGAAGAGAGGTGATAGTGCATTGATGTCAGGGCAGGATTGGCATCTGGGTCTCTTCCCTCAAAATCCCTCCTGGTGTTCCCAGCACAGGTGGGGAGGAATTAAGACTGTGGGGGTGTGGCCAGCGTGGATCACCTGTGGCCGAGATGAACTTGTTGTAGTTCTCATAGACCAGGGTCTGCATGTCGCTGTCTAGAGCCCGGATCTGCCGCACCATGTCCGTCTCGCTGTCCATCAGCTGGGCCAGCGGGCACTCCCTACGCAGCTAGAGAAGTAGGGCGGTTAGCACTTTGAGTTAGTGTTCTAGGGTTGGTTAGTGTTTCCCAGCCTAGCCCCCGACTGGCAGGCTCTTGGGTGCAAGAAAATCCTGATTATGGGAGAAACTGAGAGTGTAAATAAGGGCCAAAATATATAATAGTTGCTGGGAAATGGAAAGAAAATACTCAAATGAGAAGGGGAATAGAAGAGGGAGGAGGAGGAAAAGAAAGAAGGGACAAGGAAAAAAGAAATAGAAGGAAAAATGTAAACAAAGTTTTTGTAAATAAGGAGGGGAAGGTCGGGGATTTAGCTCAGTGGCACAAGAGCCTGCCTGGCAAGCACGAGGTTTGAGTGCGATCCCCGATACCACAAAAAAAAAAAAAAAAGGAGGGGAAGAGGGGTTTGAAGGAAGGGGAGGGGAATGGGCGGGGGAAGCAGCGGCAAGATACATCATGCACAGGTACAAATTCCCTATGATGAATGTGATCATTATGTACACCTAAAATGTACCAATAAAATTAAAAAATGCAAAAGGAAAGAAAGAAACCCTGATCCTACTGCTTTCATGAATCGTAGATAAGGACCCTGCAGGTGCTATACTTCAGGGATCACTAGTTTGGCTCTGTTCCGAGTATGACTGTCAAACTCAGCCTACACCCAGCCCCGCCCCTGTCAGCCTGGGCTACGCCCCTAGCCAGGACCTATCGAAACCTCAGCCGCCAGACCTTAGACCCCGCGCCACTTTGGGTCAGTCCAAACCTGCCCACGCGCCCTTAGGCTTAAGCTCCGCTCCTGCAGCCTGGCCAAGGGTCCTTATCCTATGAAGCCCCGCTCCCCTACCCCACATCAACGAAGTCTTAGGTATGATCTGGGGGTATATTGGGGGCCTAGACCCCCCCCTCCACACACACCTTGTCCAGATATACTTCCGGGTCGAAGTGCGCCCCATTGAGATCAGTCGGGTCCAACGGGTCCGGCCCAGAAGGGCGACCTCCAGCTTCCCCCTCCGAGAGTCCGTAGTAAAGCTTCAGCATCCCGTGGGCCTTCCGCCGACGTTCCGGGGCATCAGCCTCGGGCCCTTCCGGGGAGTCCCCAGGTCCAGATGCTGGACCAGGCCTGGCGGCTTCTGCCGCCATGGCTCCAGCTGCAGCCCGTGGGCAGGAGGCTGGGAAGGGAACGGGGAGGAGGCACTTCCGGGATCCATAAAGCTGTTGAAACGAGGCAGTCCTTCGGGTGAAGCGTCCCTCTACAGTTTTTAGTCCTTCGAGACTAGAGTTCCCCCCGCAATTGTCTTCCCCGAGTAAAGAGGTTCCGAGTGAGCCCTGGGTTCCACCAGTGTACTGAAGGATAAGGTGGGTGTTTTTTTTTTTTTGAAACGGCTCCGTGCCTTTGCATAAGGGGGCGGATCTCGACTCCCCAACCTTGGTGAACAAACTAAACGCGGGCTGCGAGCCTTAAATGTATGTCCGTAGACCACATAATGCCTCTAGTGCAGTCTTTCTTTCTTTTTTTGGTACCAGGGATCAAACTCACGATCTTGAGATTGCCAGATAGGCGCTGTGCTGCTGAGCTATAGCCCCGGCCCCCTGGTGTAGTAGTTTTTTTTTTTTTTTTTTTTAAGCGCCGGGCATCGAACTCATAAACTCGCGCCTGCGAGACAGGCGCTTAAGCCATTAAACCAAACTTCCACCCCTAGTTTTTTTGAGGCAGGGTCGCACTATGTAGCTCAGGTCGGTCTTGCGCTCGCGTTGTAGCCCAGGCCAGCCTCGAACTCACAACACTCCTCTTATCTCAGCCTCCCGAGTGCTGGGATTAAAGGCGTGTGCCACCACACCTGGCTATGTTTTGTTTTGACAGGGTTTTGCTGTGTAATTTGGGCTGGCCTTGAACGCACTACGGAGCCCAGGCTGACCTCAAACTTGCAGTGATTTTCCTGCCTCAGCCTTATTAGTGCTGGGATTACAGGCATGTGCCACTATGCTGGGCCACTTTTTAAAGTCCCAGGAATTTCTAGTGCATACTTCAATTTAAGAACCCTTCTTAGGCCATAGTGGTGCATGCCTATCATCCCAGCACTCAGGAGGCTAAAGCAGGATCGCTGCAACTTGGAGACCAGACTGGGCTACAAAGTGAGTTCAGGGCCAGCGTGAACTGCATAGCGAAACTCTGCCTCATCCTAGCACTTGGGAGGCTGAGGCAGGAGGATCTCTATGAGTTCAAGGCCAACCTGGGCTACATTGTGAATTCAAGACCAGTTTGAACTACATAGCAAGACCCTGTCTCAGAAAAGCCAAAAAGAAAAAAAAAAAGTAAGAATGTTTCTTGGGGTTAGAAGACAAACCTGGCTGATACCAAGTGACTGATGGGATGTGGTAAGTGAGGGGGTGGAAAATAATTCCCGGGTTTCTGCCTGGGACAAAAATGCAGCCATTAATTTGGGGAACTATGGTGATTTTACTATTGTTTATTTAAATCTGAGTTGTGACCCACGAGTGTAACATTATCTTTCCACCCTGTGAGCTAAGCCCAGAAACTATGTATGCACCGCAAGACACTCTGACCAATTGACATGTTGGGAAGAAGGTTTTTTTTTTTGTACTAGGGATTGAACTCACAGCCTCACACTTGCCAGGGTGGCACTTGTGCCACTGAGCTATATCCCTAGCCCACAGAGGGTCATTTCTTATCGTATGCCAATATGCCATCAAAAGTCCCTTTCAAGTACAAACAATTTTTATTTTGATCCGCTGAGCACCAATATTAATACTTACATATTTGTTAATTAATTTTACCTGAAGGGCAGGTGTTGGACCCCTTCTAAAACATTACATCAGTCTTCAAACAATACCTGGCTGTCCTCAGTGATGAGCTGGATGACAACGGAACCATCATGACCTCTGGGAGAGCTTCTGGAATGATCGTTCCAGACCTCCTTTCACATTAAAATCAAACAGAAAACACTCAGTCATTTGCCCTGACAGATTGGTCCTCCCTTGGCCTCACCTGCTGCTCTCTTGCAGTCTATCAATACAACTCATAAGTTTTCTATATTCCTTAGCTATCAGTAAATTCCTTTTTGACTGCCACCACTGGCGTTTCACATAGGGTGCCTCACGTGGCAATTCACAAAGGGATCCCTTCAAGAGAGGGCATTCAAATCGGGCTTAGTGGCACAGGCCTTTAATCCCAGCACTCGGGAGGCTGAGGTAGGAGGAGCGTTGTGAGTTTGAGGCCGGCTTGGGCTACAATGTGAGCGCAAGGCCGGCCTGAGTTACATAGTGTGACCCTGCCTCAAAAAGCCAGGGCTGGGAGTTTGGCTCGGTGGCTTAAGCGCTTATCTGGCAGGCGCAAGGTTGTGAGTTCAATCCCGGGTGCCAGGGGAGGAGACAAGCCATTCAGAGTGGGATACACTGAGTTAGAACAGAGAAAAAGGGGAAAAAAGACTTTATTATGTAGCCTACCATGCCTAGCTTCCTGTTTGTTTGCTTTGGTATTCCCTGGGCTGAGCTCAAACTTGAGATACTTCTGCCTCAGCCTCCCAGAGTGTTGGGGGTCTACAGAATAATGACTGTGCCATTAACAACTTTGGTTATATAAGTTACCTACACCAGCCAGTAACAACCTTGGTTATACCGTATCAACCATTTCTACCCACACTGGGAGGGGTGCCTATACTGGAATTCTGTTGACTTGAACTTTTCTCCAAGAGAAACCGTGTCCCCCAACCTGAACCATAGTACAACCATCTTGGGCTTCAGCTTAACACTATGATTCTTTTGAATTAAATGTTTCTAGTATGCAGCATATTGTTGGCTCTTGCTTCTTGAGCCATTCTGCCAGTCTCTTTTGATGGTGAAATGAGGCCATTAACATTGATGGTTATAACTGATATGTATTGCCTTATCCTTGTCACGTTATTTTTCCAGTCATGTTATTGGCTCCCCTTTTTTCCCCCTTTGTTTGCCTTGCCTGGTGAGTTAATTCTGTTGGGGTTCATGAAGTTGTAGTCCTCATTATCACTTTCTAGAATGTCCTTCAGAACACTTTGGAGTGCTGGCTTAGTGATCATGAATTTCCTCAGGTGTTCTTTGCCATGAAGTATCTTATTTCTCCACTGATTTTTTTTGTTTTTTTGAGACAGGGTCTTGCTACGCAGTTCAGGCTGGCCTTGGTCTCACTTTGTAGCCCAGGCTGGTCTCAAACTTGCAAACGATTCTCCTGCCTCAGCCTCCCAAGTGCTGGGATTACAGGTATGCACCACCGCGCCTAGCTTTTCTCCATCAATTTTGAAAGATAGTTTTGTGGGGTACATCAATCTTGACTGTTTTCTTTTAGAGCTTGAAGTACTTTACTCCAAGCTCTCCTTGACTTGAGAGTTTGTGTTGAGAAGTCAGCTGTGATTCTGATGGGATTTTCTTTATAGGTGATTTATTTCTTTTCTCTAATAGTTTTTACTGTTTTGCTCTTGTATGGTATTTCTGGAAACTTGACTATTATTATATGCCTTGCTGTAGATTCTATGATTCTTGAAAACTCTGTGAAATTTATATTTTAATGTCCATAAGTACGATTTATCAGAACACAATCATAACTATTTGTTCACATAATTACATTTGAACTACAACAGCAAACTCTAGTATAGTAGTTGCCATGGAGATGTTATGGCCCACAAAAACCGAAACCTCTCTAACTGGCCTTTGACAGAAACAATTGGCTCGCCTCTGACTCAATGGGATGTTCAGAGACTTGATTGACTGACTGATTGATTGATTGATTGATTGATTGAAACAGGGTCTCACTATGTAGCCCAGGCTGGCCTCAAACTTGCAGTGATCCTCTGGCCTCAGCCTACCAAGTGTTGGAATTATAGGCATGTACCCCCATGCCTGGCCAGAGACTGTTTTTATCTTTTTAAAAAAATTTTTTCAGAGACTGTTTTTAAAAAATATACATGGTGAGGCTGAGGCTGGAGGATCATTATGAGTTTGAGACTAGCCTGGGCTACAAAGTGAGTTCAAGGCCAACCTGAACTGCATAGTGAGACCCTGTCTCAAAAAATAGGGCCGGGGATTTAGTTCAGTGGCATTAAGCGCCTGCCTGGCAGGGGCGAGGTTGTGAGTTGGATCCCTGGTACAAAAACAAAAAAAAACACAAAAAAACACATGGTTGCTGGGTGTGGTGGTGCACCCCTATAATTCCAGCACTTAGGAAGCTGAGGCAGGAGAAACATTGCAAGTTCGAGACCAGCCCGAGCTACAAAGTGAGCTCAAGGTCAGCCTGAACCACATAGTGAGACCTGTCTCAAAAAAGACAAATAAATAAATAAATAAATAAATAAATAAATAATTAAAAAAAGGACACATGGTCTGTAATCTTGACACTTGCGAGCTGATCAAAGAGGATGGGAAGTCTAAGGTCAGCTTGGGCAATATAGTAAGATCTTGGCTCAATAAGGTTAAAAAAAAGGCTTAATGATGTAGCTCAATGTGAAGACCCTATGTTCAGGCCCCATTACCACACAAACAAAAAAGTTGTAGCTCAGAGCCATTACAAACATAATCTGCTGGGCATGGTGGTATATACCTGTAATACCAGCACTTGGGAGACTGAGCAGGAGGATCACTGCAAGTTTGAGGCCAGCCTGGGCTACACAGCAAGACCCCTGTCTCAAATAAAATGAAAAAACAAAATAAAACAAAACAAAAAAAAAACAACCTTCTGGATGTTGTGGAGCACACCTGCAATCCCCTGTAACCCCAGCACCTGAGAGACTGAAGCAGGAGGGTCGTAATGAGTTTGATGCCAGCCTGGGCTACGTAGTGAGTCCAAGGCCAGCCTGGATTGCACAGCAAGACCCTGTGTCAAAAAACCAAAACAAAAAATACCCAAAACAACAACAACAACAAAAACAAAAACAAAAACAAAAAATAGCTCAGTGACACAGTGCCTGCCTGGCAAGCATGAAGTCCTGAGTTCAATTCCCAGTACAAAAAAAAAAAGAAAGAAAAAAGAAACCTCCCCCCCCAAAGATAACCTAAACAATACATGAATATGTTCTTGTAAGTAAAAGATTTATAGCCAGGCATGGGAGCACATGCTTATAATCCCAGCATTTAGGAGGCTGAGGCAAGGGGATCACAACTTCAAGCGCAGCTTGGCCAACTTAGCAGTTCAGGGAGACCCTGTTTCCAAAAAAATAATAATAATAATAAAGAAAGAAAGAAAGAAGAGCTGGGGATGTTTGATTCCCAGTGCTCCAAAAAGAAATGTCTAAACATAGAATGAATATTAACTAAGATTTATGAACTCATCAGCGAAGAGTTTATTTATTTATTTATTTAGCAGCACGGGATTGAACTCACAACCTCACACCTGACAGACAGGCAGTTAAGCCACTGAGCCAAACTCCCAGTCCTAGTTTTCTGAGGCAGAGTTGCACTATGTAGCTCAGGCCGGCCTTGCGCTCGTGTTGTAGCCCAAGCCAGCCTCGAACTCACAACGCTCCTCCTACCTCAGGCTCCTGAGTGCTGAGATTAAAGGCGTGTGCCACCCCGCCCAGCTGAAGAGTTTATTTATTAACTCAGTGAAGTAATAAAGCACCTTGAGAAGCTAGATATGGATAGACATTCAAAGAAGAATATTAGCATGATTACTAGGCTAAATACAAAACTACGTGCAGTAGTTGATTTGCTGGGCATGGTGGCATATACCTGTAATCTTAGCACTGGTAAGGCTGAGGCAGGAATGCTGCCAAGAGTTTGAGCCAGCCTGGGCTATATAGTGAAATCCTGTTTCAAAAAAACAAAAACCAAAAGAAAAACAACAAAAAGGAACAAGTTGATTTCATACAGAACAATAAAAATCATAACCTTTTACGCTACTTTTTCTACTGGATATAAATGTTTTTATATCCACTGAGCAATATCTGTTTGTAATTTCAAAATTTGAACCATTAATGGAAAATACCAATATCAAATAACTATATACCCCTTGGGTAAGTAATCCTTGGGTGGACTTGTGAGACAACATCCCACAAGTCCACTCAAAAAAGTCTTTCTTTTTTATTTTTATTTTAACAAAGGGTCTTGCTAAATCCCTAAATTGCCCAGGTTGGGCTGAAATTTACAATCTTCCTGCCTCAACCTCCCAGAGTTCTGGATTACAGGCATGCACCTCAATGCATAGCTGAGACAAGAATTTCAATGCATGGGGCCAGGTATGGTGGGCCATGCTTGTAACTCCAGCACTTGGGAGGCTAAGGCAAGAGGATCGCTGTGAGTTGGAGGCCAGCCTGGGCTACACAGTATGGGTAACGGGGGTCCTGCCTTTTTTATCAAAGGACATAAACAGTAGTGCCTCCATCTTAAACTTTATTTCACCTCAAGCTGCCCACCTCCGTTCCTTGCACCAGGGCTGCAGTTGTTATGGTTACAAGACACATCAGAGAAGCCGGGCATGGTAGTGCACACCTTTAATCCCAGCACTCGGGAGGCTGAGGTAGCATTGTGAGTTCGAGGCCCGCTTGGGCTACAACGTGAGTGCAAGGCCGGCCTGAGTTACACAGTCTGACCCTGCCTCAAAAAACCAGGGCTGGGAGTTTGGCTCAGTGGCTTAAGTGCCTGTCTGGTAGGTGTGAGGCTGTGAGTTCGATCCCCAGTGCCGAAAAAAAAATAAAAAGAAAAAAAGACACATCAGAGGCAAGGACTCTGGGAACACCTTATGCCAATGCCTTCCAGTCCTGGCACCCCCAAACCGCCTTGGTCACCGTGCTTAGCAAGCCTCCCAACCCCCAGGATAGAGTGAACCTTTGAACCAGCTAATGGGGGAAGGCAGCTACCAACCCAGAAGTTAGGGTACATAAATAAGGAGCTGGCTGCTGCTGCTCCGTGTGCCTAGGACCTCACTGCTGGGGTGTGCTCACATCCTTCTGCAGGAGCAAACTTGCCTTGTCAAGATTTCTTGGTTGTCTGAGTGCTTTATTTCCCACAAATTGAGTCTGGGGCTTACTGTCAACAATAGCTGAAGGTTGGCCTAAAGCATGTAGTGAGACCCTGCTTCAACAAAAAAAGGGAACTTAAATATATAAAAGCTGCTAGGCGTGGTGGCGCATGCCTGTGATCCCAGCACTCAGGAGGCTGAGACAGGAAGATCACCACAAGTTCCAGGCCAGCCTGGGCAACACAGTGAGTTCGAGGCCAGTCTGAACTACAGAGACCCTGTCTAAACACACACACACACACACACACACACACACACACGAATGAGAGAGAGAGAGATTACTTGGATTCAAATAAGAATTCAAATAATTGTTTGAACAATAGGGCCATGGCTGGGTACTGTGATATCACACCTTTCATGTGCGTATTAGCTTTTTCTTACTATAACGAAATACCTGAAACAGGCTATTTTAAAAGGGAAAGGTTTTGTTGTTGTTTTTGATGGTGGAATGACTGCCTCACACCACGTCTCTCTGCACTGCAGGCCTCCCCCCCGCCCATACCAGGGATTGAACTCACAACCTCACGCCTGCTGGGGCAGGCGCTTAAGCCACTGAACCAAACTCCCAGCCCTCACCATGTCTCTCTGCATATGTGGTCTTCCTCATTTTGAAAAGTCACCAGGACTCAGTCAAAGGACCTCTGCCCTAATGACTTAACCTACTTACTTCCCAAAGGCCTCGACTCTAAATTCCACAGCCAGATTAAATTCTACTCTTAATATCATTAACACAGATTTTAGGGATTCAACTGAGTTCAGAGCAACAAACCATGTATTCAAACCACAGTGGGCTGGGATATAGCAATGAGTGAAGCTGGCGGGTGCAGGACAGAATCCACAGCTTGCAGGAGCAAGACCAGAACTTAACTCCAGGACCAGGCAGCAGTGGGGTGGCAGGGCTGGGCACTGAGTCCTTCCCCTTCCTACTTCAATCCTTGGGAGCTTGCCAGTCCCTCCACACCATTATGGGTTGTTTTTCTGGATAATTTTTTTGGGTTTTTTTTGGTACCGGGGATCGAACTCACCACCTCATGCCTGTCAGGCAGGCACTTATTCCACTGAGCTAAATCCCCGGCCCCTTCTGGATAATTTTGTTGACAGCATTTGCGACCTCACCTCTTGCCGGGTACAAAGAGTATGAGAACAGACTCAGTATGGTTCATTGAGCGTGAAAGCTTGAGTAAAACAATCTTTTTGTCTCCACTCAAAATGGGACTGGTGACACCAGCCCCAGCCTTCTCAGGGGGTCAGTGGGTGTGAAGTGACTGCGCATGCGAGATGGACAGGGGAAAGCCACTGAGCGCTGGTTCTGGAAAAGCCAGCTGCTCTCTGGGCCACACCGAGGGTGGCTGCGGAGAATGTACTGTCCCCCACCTTAGTTCTGCTGCACTGTGGTGGGGCCCACTTTCCTCACCAGGGAAGCCCCCTCACCGCACATGATTTTTTTTTTTTTCCAGTACCAGGGATCAAACTTCTGACCTCATACTTGCCAGGCAGGTGCTTAGCTACTGAGCTAAATCTCCAGCCC
>RJWM01011186.1:0-30319 GCA_004363535.1 Dasyprocta punctata | reverse complement strand
GCCTAGGTTGCACCCCTGAGCCCCAGATTGCCACCATGAGTGTGCCCACACTCTTATCTGTGGGGCTGTGGGGTGCAGAATGACACTGTCCCTTCACCCGCACCCACACTCCCACTGCTCTGCACCTTCTGCCTAGCCCCCCACAACTCTAAGCACCCCCAGCCATCTGTCAAACACTCATCTTGGCTAGAATTCACCTGGGTTCTAGAGCCTCGCCCCTCAGTGTCCTCTCGGTTCTGGAATCCCACTGCTGTTCCAGCTGGAGCGGAGGAGGAGCCTGGGGGCTCTGCTGCTGCCCTGGCCAATCTCCCCCTTGCTCCAGGGCTTGGGTCTGACGAGAGGCCCCCGTTGTGCTCAGGATGCGGTGGCGGGACCGTGTGGCCGTGCTCTTCTTCCCGCAAGGCATGATGCTCACCATGGCTGCCCTCCTGCTTTTCTTCATACACCTGGGCATCTTTGCCAGGGACCTGTACAACTTCTACATCACCCACCAGTACGACCACATGAGCTTCGACTACACACCTATCGTGATGGTGGGGGCTTGGCACTGGCTGGGGCAGGGGCTGGGGCACCCTGGCTGTTGGGTCAGAGTTGGGGGCTGGTCCCCACTGCATGGGCCTATAGTTCTCCCAGGTCATGAGCGTCTGCTGGGCTGCCATGGGGTCGGTCTACGCCGAGATGACAGAAGACAAGTATTTCCAGTGCTTTGCCCTAACCATCTTGAGTGAGTAGAGGGGAGTACTCAGAGGGCGGGGAGGGGGCGCCTGGGACTGAGGTGCGGGAGGAGGGGCGGGTGTGGGGCTGACGGCTCTGCACTCTGCCCAGTACTCAATTCGGCCATGTTCTTCAACCGCTTGTCTCTGGAGTTTCTGACCATTGAGCACCGAGAGGAAAGCCACTGAGGCCCGGGGACGGGCCAAGGCTGAGAAGGGGTAAGGAAAAGGCTGCTTTGGGTGTTTTAATAAAGTCTGTTGTTTATTTGCCCCTGTCAGGTCCTTTTCAGGAATTGGGGTGGGAGGCAGGAGACCCAAAGAGAAGCAAATTAAGACAAACGCTTGACCTACAGGACCCCGGGCCCAGCCTGCAGCTGCCCTGGTGGCCCTGGCTTTGGGCCTGGGATCTTAGTGTCTTAGGCTTGAGGGAGAGGAATGGAGAAGAACCCCCAGGTCTCCTCATCTTCCCTCCTTGGAGCCCTGGCTGGCCCATCACAAGCCAGGGCTCATGAGGGGCCCACACGGATGTGAGGATTCATGAGTGGGTCCAGGTTGGGATCACTGTCAGCTGCGGCCCGGCCCAGGCGCGACATGAGGGCGAGGAGGGCCAGGAAACCCAGCAGCCCCAAGAGCAGCAGCAGCCCTGCCCGCTGCAGCAGCGTCAGTGGCCGCTTCCGAGACCCGGCCCGGCTCCTGGGGGAATGAAGGCAAAGTCAGGTCAGGCCTGAGGCCATGGCATGAAGGGGAGCCCTAGCCACCTTCCTGGACCCTCAGTTTCCTCATCTGTGCCACAGAGAGGATTGTGCCACCGCACAGGGTTACTGTGCAGCTCAAAGCAGCTGGGGGGTGACTGTGCTCTGAAAACTGCAATGTGTCAGACACGGGGGACAAAGAACAGGAAGAGGCCTCAAAGAGCCTGTGGGATACAAGGACCCCAGAGGCAAGATAGCAAGGTTTCTACTGCCCAGCAGAGGCCGCTCTGCACAGTCCTTGTACCAGATACAGTCAGGGCTGGGCCTAAGCTCCTTTGGCTGTCAAATCATTCTCCAAAGGGTCCTGCCTCCCACCTGACCCCGTGTACCTGAGCAGCTGGGCCAGCCAGCCTAGGGCAGGCCGGCGGCGGTACTTGTCATCATCGTAATCCCCATGGAGGACTGGTGCCCGGTCGTCGTCCCGTGTGTCATACACCTTCCTTGGGGCTGCAGGGGTGGAGCCAAGAGCATCAATAGGCTCAGGGAACCTGCTCTGTGTGTCAGATGCAAGGGTCTCCTGTCTTCCCCAGACTGGCAGAGCATTTTGGAATTGTGGGGACGTGATGGCTGTGCTGAGTGAGGAAAAGTCACTCCCAGTGGGGTGATCCTTGAGCTCCTCCCCCAACCAACTGCATACCCCATTTATCCTTCTGAAGCCCAGATAATTGCCTGGCTCACCGTGAGTTGAGGGCTCAGAGCTGCCCATGTGGATGACTGTGTGCTGGTCAGGTGGGCTGGGGGATGAAGGGGGCCGGGGAGCCTGGCTGTAGAAGACTGTGGGAGCAGAAGTACTTTCTGTCTTCTCCTGTGCAGGGGGGCCAGTGGCTGTGGACAGAGAACAGCAGTCAGCAGGGTGGGGAGTGAAGGGCCAGATAGCAGATGAAGGCTAACGCTTACCATTAAAGCTGGACCAGTCAGAGAAGCTGGAGGAATTGAGGGGCTCAGGCTCTGGGCTCATCACCTCATCAATCTGGAGGAAGGAGTCTGGGTTACCAGCCTGCCCAGCCACCTACCTGGCTCAGGTGAGACCCAGGGCAAACAGATAAAACGGACAAACAGATAGAGGGATTCTCACCAGAGGGAGGCCCAGTCCTGCCCGGGCCCAGTTGACAGTGACCAGCTTCTCTCTCAACGCAGAGGCCACAGGGCCAGCCAGGTTCGTTGGGGGGAAGATGGGACCGTTGCAGCTGGGGCACTGATAGCCAGCTGGCGCAGTGTTTCGGGGTAGCTGGGCAGCACGTTCATTGAGGCAGGCCCAATGGAAGAGATCTTAGGACCCATGAAATAGGAAAGGAAAGGCATGAGGAAGAAGTCCCTTTGAGCTCCTAACCCAGCAGTGAGCCCCAGCCTACTGCAGGGATGAAAGCCCACAATACATGGATGACCAGGGCCTCTCTGTCGCCTCCTACTGCAGGTATATTTCATCAGTGTTCCCTGTGACTTCAGGCTTCTTGGATACTACCATCTGACTAATTCAAAGCAGATGCCACTAAGTTGCCAGCCCACAAGGGGATGGATGGGAAGAAAATGCCACCTACCCTTTGAGGGAGTCCTCTCTGGGACTACACTCATCACCATCCCTGAGTTAATGGCTAATCGACAATAGTTTCTGCAGAGGTTCCTAAATATGCATATGGGCACCTGTTTGCATGGATACATGCACAGGTGCAAATGAGCATGTGCTGATAAGCACACAAACACGAGTTCCTTTTCCAGTATTTAGACTCTCACACATATACATCTAAAACTCACACATTCGCTAATGCTTAAGCACCCTCACCCACCCATGTACTCTTCCTGTATGTCTACAACATACCTGTGTTCACATTATACATATTTACACACTCACCTGCAATAAACAATCATAAAGACACAATGTGGATTGAATTAATGAAAGTATACATACACACTCACATGGATGAAGAAATACATGGAGCTGTCAGTTTTGTATCAGCTCCTTCAAACTGAAGCTGAGGCTCTTACACTGGACTCAGGCCACAGTCATGACACATGTGACTTCTGACTCCCCATAACTAATTTCAGTGTGGGAAACACTTCCTCTCTGTGTCATCTTGCAGTCAGTAATGGATCCCGAATATCTCAAAGCACCATGCTGGTGTGGCTGACTACGCCTCATAGCTACAACCACAGCTACAACCGTCCTCACAAGCTTGACTGGCTCTTGCTCAACTCTCCAAGATTAGCAGGGAAGGAAGTAAGATCCTTGCCTTTTAAGAAAGACAGTGAGGCCTACAGAAGGAAAATGACCTGTCCAACTTTACATATCAGGGAAGTAATGTAACAGAACTAGGACCTGCAGCACTGCCCTCCCTGGCTTGGGGAACTCTTACTGTCCTACTGCTTGCAGAGTCATCAAGCTGGGCCAGTTAAAGAAGCTGCCATATCCCTTCAGAGTGCCCATGCCTCACCATAGCAGACGAGGCGGGTGGTCTCCCGGCTGGCCAGGGGTGTGTTGCAAAGGCAGCAGTTGGGGTTGTAGTCACTATCTTGGAGCCACTGCAGGTAGGATTGTACGATGCACTGAAGTGGGAGAGAGAAGTCACAACTGGAGCTGGGGCTCCACCATCTACCACTCCAAGGTCCAACTGTCTCTTCTCTCATCACAGAGGAAACTCATCTTTTGGTTTAATCATAAATATTTATTGAACACTTACTGTGCGTCAGACTATTTTAGGGGTTGAAAATACAGCAGTGAGCGGAATAAACCAAGTCTTTGCCCTTGTGGAGCTAATACTCTAGCAATAGGCCCCTCATGGGTTTGGCAGTGCCAGTATTGTCTGTCCACCAAGTACCCTGCTCAGCCACCGCCCTGAATGTCCCACCTTGGCGTGATTGGCTACCAGGCAGTGCTCGCAGACGTTGACTCGGTGTTCGAAGCAAAACAGATTGGTGACCTTCCTCTTGGGGCACTTGCAAAGTCCCATGACCGACCCTAGCGAAAGGGACGGAGTTGACAGGAAGCCAGGTACTGGGGCACATCAATCCTCATCAGTCCAGCTCACCTCCATTCCTAACGCCTCCAGACACTATTCATATGAGCCTCAATCCCAAATTCTCGCCCACTTCCACACTTTCGGACGGGCCACGCCCCCTGGATAAATCCCGCCTCGGAAGACCCCCCCACCCCCCTTGAATCCCACCCCTCTCAGCAACTCTCAGATATCACCGACCCCGCCCCTAGGGCCCCTCCTGAGCCCCACCCCCTCCTGGCCCCGCCTCCTTGCGTACAGATTCCTACTATCTGTGTTACTGATCGGCCGCAGCCGTCCCAACCAACGCAATCAGTGGTTCGAGGCGCAGGACAAGTATTGCGCTCACCGGCTGCCGCTCTGCCCCCTTCAGCCCGAGTCGCCCCGATTATCCTCCGCTGCCACGTCTCTTCCGGGTGCGGCGCGCGCTGATGACGACAACGCGCCGCGGGACACGCCCCTACAGTCGGGTGGAAAGTCGGGGATTCTGGGCCTACCGGCTCTCCCGCTTTGCGTCACTTCCGCTTCCTCGCAGCTAGAGCGGGTAATTCGAACGCTTTCAGTGTGGCCGACGGTCATCACTGTTGGCGCGGGCCCGTGGCTGCGGTGGCGGAGGAGTTCGAGACAGAAACTAGATATGTCTGGGAGGCGAACGCGGTCCGGAGGGGCCGCTCGGCGCTCTGGTGAGCGGAGGACGCGCGGAAGAGCTAGGGCCGAGCCTTTTGGGGAACGCGAGCCCTTCCCCTGCGGAAAGAGGCTTGTCTTCCCTGAGGCATCCCTAAAGGACTTGTTTGGGAGCCTTGTCTTGCTCGCTCCAGAGCCTGTCTCTTGTAGGACCTAGAGTCTTTCTGAACTTTGGAACGTTTTTCTCCTTCCAGAGCCCACGACCCGATCTCCTAAATCCCTGCGGAGGTCCCAGCGAAAATCAGGCTCTGATCTCCCCAGCGTTCTTCCTGAAATCTGTCAGGTGAGTCCCGAGTTTCTTAGTTACTTCCCCAGAGGCCCCTGAACTAATGTAGAGCTCATCGTGGTCACTCCTGCTTTTCAGGCACCCCCCGCGGCTCCAGTCAGAAAGCCCATCGTCTTGAAGAAGATCGTGGCTCATGCTGTAGAGGTGAGGGCTGAGGGAGGGGATTACGGGTGGGAGGTCACGACTGGGGATTGGCTATTTGATCAGTTGGTGTTGTCCCCACAGGCCCCAGCTGTTCACTCTCCTCGCAGGAGCCCTAGGGTGAGTTCATTTCCATTTGCTTAATTGGGTGGGATGCTGGTCACTCCTGAGCTGGGAGAGGGCATATTGGCTGTTCACTTCTACCCAGGGAACGCTTTTGCCTTATTTGAAAACAGTATGCCTTTGAGCACCATGATTGCCAGTCTTTTGTGTGGGTGAGTAAAGTTTGAGACAGGGTCTGGCTATGTAGTTAAGGTTGGCTTTGAACTCATTATGTGTCCCAGGCTGGCTTCAAACTCAGTGATCCTCCTGCCTGAGCCTCCAAGGGCTGGGATTATAGATATGTGCCACATTCCTGGCCAGTCTTGATTACTTCTTATAAACTTAATTTGTTTTTAGCTCTTTTTATTTTACTTTTAATTAAATTTTTCATTCTTAGCTCGTTATACCCTGTACCCTGTATGTTTCCACTATTTTCCTTAAAAAGCTGAGCTGTATGCTAATCACTGTCCTCTTTCTAAACTATTTTGCCTTCAGTTTTTTTTTTTTTTTTTTAATAAGGTTCAGAGGATTGTACCATGACCTTCTCATTGAGGTACATCCCCAGCCTTTATCTATCTTGGACAGTGTCTTGCTTAAGTTGCCTAAACTGATCTTGAATTTATGATACTCCTACCTCAGCCTCCAGAGTGCTGGGATTGCAGGCATAAGCCACCACATCCAGCTGTCCTCGGTTCTTATTTATGATGGTTATGAGTTATATGTGTGGTGCTTTTACAGTTTTAGCAGAACTTCTTATCAAGGATTGTTCATTAATGGAAAATCTGATGGTATAAAGAATGAGCAGTACTGCCTTTTTTAGGTTTTTGTTTTGGGGTTTTGTTTGTTTGTTTTTGAAACGGTCTCACTGTGTAGTTCTGACTGGTCTTGAACTTGCTATGTAGCCTAAGCTGGCATCAAGTCAAAACAATCCTCCTGTCTCAGCATCCTGAGTGCTGGGATTAAAGGTTTGCCTGGCTTAACTGCCTTTTAAAAGCTCTGGGTCTAGCTGGGCGTGGTGGCACATGCCTTTAATCCCAGCACCCAGGAAGCTGAGGTAGGTGGAGTGTTGTGAGTTCGAGGCCGGCTTGGGCTACAATGCGAGTGCAAGGCCGGCCTGAGCTACATAGTCGACCCTGCCTCAAAAAACTAGGGCTGGGAGTTGGGCTCAGTGGCTTAAGCGCCTCTCTGGCAGGTGTGAGGTTGTGAGTTCAATCCCCAGTGCCACCAAAAAAAAACAAAAAACAAAAACTCTGGGTCTTACAAATGTGGAGAAAGACAAATGACCAAGTGACTGCAACATTGCTAAGGGCTGGGGGTTGGAAATGCTAGATGCTGTCATTAGTAACCCAGACCAGTTGGTTCAAGGAATATTTCACGGAAGGGACATTTAAGTCAACTCTTTTAAAACAAGTATGTGTTTTGAGCAAAAGAAACCAGGCTCCAGGAAAAGATCTGGAGTGCAAAGAGACATTATGAATGAAATTTGGGGAACAGCAGTTTTGTTTGGTATGTGCACATCAGACCTAGTCAGGGGAGGGAGCTTGCAAGGCCAGAGCAGATCCTGATGAGGCATGAAAACCACACTCAGGCTCAGGCTGTATTTTCTCATCTGTGGGCAGCTTTTGGAAATGTTCTGTTGTTTGTTGCTGTGTGTGGTCCTGGAGACGAAACACAAGGCGTTGTTTTTGCTAAGTAGGTGCTCTGCCACTGAGGTGTACCCAGCCTGCTTTTGGCGAGTTTTGACGAAGGTTGTGACTGAGTCAAGCTTGAATGTTATAAAAAGATCCCTGGGTGAAGTAGCGGGGAAAGGGTCTGTGTGGAGAATGGCTACCCTGGGGCCCTAAGACCAGCAAGGAGGATGTGAACCCCAGGAATCCTGAAGGGAGTTGGTAAGGACCTGATTAATGTGTATGCCCCCTTTCCTTCCATTCCCAACATGACTGTCCCATCACACAGGAGCAAGGGCTGGGCTTGGAGGGAACTTCCTCACAAAGACCTTCCCTGCCCAGTCTTTTTTCCCTAGTACTGGGGATTGAACTCGGGGAGCACTGAGCTGCATCTCCAGCCCTTTTTATTTATTAATTTTGTTTGTTTGTTTATTTGTGTATTTTTTGGTACCAGGGATTGAACTCATAACCTTGTGCTTGCCAGGCAGGCATTTACACCACTGAGCTAAATCCCTGGCCGCTTATTTCTTTATTTTTGAGCCAGGGTCTTGCTCAGTTCCCTGGAATGGCCTCAAACTGTTGGTCCTCCTGTTTCAGTCTCCTAAGTAGCTGGGACTATAGACATGCACCACCATGCTTGGCTCCCTGAGCACTTTTACCTTACTTTTTGACACTCCTCTGTGTAATTCTCTTAAACCTTATCAACATCTGATAATGTATTTGCTCATGTGTTTGATGTCTTACCCTTTATGAATGTAAACATCTTAAAGCAGAGACTTAGTTTATTCTTGTTAGTTGACTGATAGATTGTTTTTTTTTTTTTCCTTGTTTGTTTGAGACAGGGTCTTACTATGTCGTTCACGTTGGCCTTGAATTCACTATGTAGCCCAGGCTGGCCTTGAATTGACAGCAGTCCTCCTGCCTCAGCTTCCCAAAGGCTAGGATTACAGGCATGCCCCACCATGCCCGGCTCTGATAGATTCCTCAGCGTAGGATAAAGTTGCTGGGATCTGGGTGACTACTTGGCCTTAGGTGAGGAGGAAGAAACAGTCAAGAGTGTCCCATTCTGTTATGCATCCCTTTTACTGAGCCCAAGGGGCATGTTCCCCAGAGCTTGTGGCCACGCAGTATCTCTCTCCATAAACCAGTTTACTTCCTTATATTAGACCACAGTTGATTTGTTCTGCTTCCATCCTCACTGTGGCCTCCAGAAAGCTCAATGCCAGGTTTTACGCATCTCAGCTCGGGCTTATGGCACATTCGAAGTATGAAGCCAGCCAGCCAGAGACCCCTGCTGTCAGGACACTCCCATTCTTTTTGGTGGCTGAATCAACCGGTACACCAGCCAGCATCAGATAGTGATGCTGCCCTGCACGAAATAAAAGGTCAGCGTGACAGTAACTGCCAGAGGGGAGGGAGGCTGTCCTGGAACCCATGGTGAGGTGCAGCCTCCCCTGGGAAGAATCTGAGCCCAAGGGGTTTTACGAGCAGCCAGTATAGAAAACTCTGTATGTGTGTGTCAGGTTATGCCTTTGCTGTCCCCAGACTTGCTGTGGTCTCAGAGAAGAAGCCCTTATGATGGCC
The DNA here is from genome assembly GCA_004363535.1 of Dasyprocta punctata. NCBI lineage: Eukaryota > Metazoa > Chordata > Mammalia > Rodentia > Dasyproctidae > Dasyprocta > Dasyprocta punctata. Next base: position 21,400 of record RJWM01011186.1, on the reverse strand, counting down.
TCCAGAGCAATATATATGCCCCCCTCCCCATTATGTTTCTTTCTTTTTTTTTTTTTTTTTCAGCACTAGGGATCCAACTCACAACCTTGCACCTGCCAGGGCAGGCGCTCAAGCCACTGAGCTGAACTCCTGGCCCTAGTTTTTTGAGGCAGGGTTGCACTATGTAGCTCAGGCTGACCTGCGCTCTCGTTGTAGCCCAAGCCGGCCTCGAACTCACAACGCTCTTCCTACCTCAGCCTCCTGAGTGCTGGGATTAAAGGTGTGCGCCATCACGCCCGGCCCCATTATGTTTCAAACCTTGTCTTTGTTTGATTCCTTTCCCTTTACTTTTTTTTTTTTTTTTTTTTTTTTTTTGGGGGGGGAATTGGGGATTGAACTCACAACCTCATGCCTGCCAGACAGGAGCTTAAGTCACTGAGCCAAACTCCCAGCCCTGGATTTTTGAGGCAGGGTCGCACTATGTAGCTCAGGCTGGCCTTGCACTCGCATTATAGCCCAAGCCGGCCTCGAACCCACACCTCCTAGCTCAACCTCCTGAGTGCCTGGATTCAAGGCGTGCACCTCCATGCCTGGCTTCCCTTTACTTTTATTCAATTCAGCCACAATGACCTCTTTGTTCCTTGACCCTGACTGGTACACTTTGACCTCAGGTTTTTTGCACCTTCTGTTCCTGCTACTTAGGACACTTTTCCTTCTGGTGTCCACACAACCTGCTCCCTCCGCAGCTTCCAGTACTCGACCCTGTTTTGTTTCTGTAGCACTTAATACCTGTATCACAATCCATGGTGTTTCTTGTTGTCTGTTTTCCCCTCTAGAATGAAAGCAGCAGGGTGGCAGGGCTTGCCTTTTATTTCCTTCTGTACTCCCTCTGTCCAGCACAGTGCCAGGCACAGGACGGGGGCTGCTAGATCCTAACTGACCAAATGGACTTTTTGGGAAGATGTTCAGTGACTGTGTGGCAAATGGACCATAGAGGGTGAGGCTAGACGCAGGCAGGGCAGTATATTGAGCTAGTTTGGACACTTTTAAGTGGGGGATTGCGTTAGGCAGCTGGATTACAAGCACACTTGGACACAGGGACAGCACCAGCAGATGGGGCTAGTCTTCTGGTGTCACACAAGTGGACTCCTCAGAAGCAGTGACGGATAGCTTTCTTTTAAAAGTGTTTATGCCAGCTACTTAGGAGGCTGAAGTAGGGGGATCATAATTATAAGGCCAAGCAGGGGAACTTAGCAAGACGCTGTCTCAAAGAATAAAATTGGCTGGGCATGGTGCCGTACTTTCAGAGCCCCAGCACTCAGGAGGCTAAGGCAGGAGGATCACTGAATTCAAGGCCAGCTTGGGATACATAGTGAGAACCTGTCTCAAAAATAATAAAATGGGGCTGGGGATATAGCTCAGTACAGGCCCCAGGTTCAATCCCTAGTACCACAAAAAAATGTGAGGGGTGCTGGGGGTGTAGCTCCTTGGTGGAGTGCTTGCCTAGCATTCATGAGTCCCTGTGTTTGACCCCGAGCACTACAATAAACACACAAATAAAATGGTCCTGTGGAGTTTTTTCCCCTGAGCCTCCTCAGGTGTTTTCGGAAGCAAGGAGCCTGACCATGTAATAGGAAGGTGCTCTCTCCACTGTCCCTTTGCAGATTGCTTTTTTCTTGGGTAAAGAAAACAACCCTCCTCTCCAGAAGCCCACGAAGGAGGACCTTTTCACAACACCTAGTGTCCCTGTCACCCCCACTACCACTCCTGTGCTGGACCCCCCAAACATCGAGTCCGACTCCAAGGAGGAGGAATTAGATGCCAGATATGTGGAAATGTCTCGGAAAGTCAGGCGCTCCTACAGCCGGCTGGACACCCTCGGGTGTGCCTCCACCTCCACTCCTGGCCTCCGGTCTTGCTTTGGCTTTGAGGAGCCCGAAGATTTGTCTGGCGTCTCACCTGTGGTGTGTTCAAAGTTAACCAAGATCCCCAAGGTCCCTATAAAGCCCTGGTCCCCAGACAAGAATCTCCCGGGAATCTCTCCCCTTGTTATGAAAGAGAAGCGGAAGAAGAAAAAGGCTCCAGAGATACTGGTGAGTAAGGGAGGGGCAGCCTCCCCTGCCATCAAAGCGCCGTGTGCCTGGGAGATGTGCAGGCCCCGGGCTTGGCTCTGGCTCTCAGTCGGGGAAGGCAGCACCTGCAGGGTGTGAGTGACAGGCTCCAGCCAGTGTGTACCCCCTCCCTGCTCACCCGGCCCCATTTCTCTTCCCCAGAAGTCGGAGCTGGATGAGTGGGCTGCGGCCATGAATGCTGAGTTCGAAGCTGCTGAGCAGTTTGATCTCCTGGTTGAATGAGATGCAGTGAGGGTGCCTGGCCTGCCCCTCCTTCCTCTCCCTGTACATAGCCTCCTCTCAGTGAAGACGCTCGGGTCCCCCCTGCCGGCCTCTTTGTCCCTGCAGGTGCTGTTGCAGAACATGGGGCCTGCCTGGCCCCTCACTCGTCATCCTCTTCTTCCTGTCTCCCTGAAGTGTCAGGGCAGAAGGCCACCTCTGCCTTGGTCAGGAACCCTGGCTGCTCTGAAGTGGGCTCATGAAATCTGGCTGGGCTCGGCCCCGTTAGTGGCCTGTGTCTCAGTCAGGAACCCATCGGTGTAAGGAGACGCTGGGTTTCCTGTTCAGCTCTGTGGACCGTCTGGGACAGGTTTCGTGGGCCGGGGTGCAGTGCTGACCTCAGAGACTGACTGGATAGTCGGCCTGGGGAGCCCAGGTGTTTTTCGTTTGTTTTGTTTTGTGAATCTGAGGATTGAACCCAGGGCCTTCATGCTGCCCTGGGTATGAAGCCCTTTTTTATTTTTATTAAACTTTGAGACACCACCTAAGTTGCCCAGACTGGGCTCAGATCTGCAATCCCACCCCAGTCTCCCACAGCTCTGGTTGCGCCACCAGGCCCAGCTGGAGTCCCAAGTGTTGAGTGAGGAAGGGAGTTTGAATTGGGTCCTGAGGACACATATGTCCTGTTCTGGAGCTGTACGTTACACGCCTGTGTCCTGCTGTTGAGGTGTTGGTAAATGCCAGGTGACTGGAACATTGGGGCAAAGAGGACACATTTCATGCTGTCCTGTCTCTGGGCTGGCCGCCTACCCAGGGGCAAAGAGTGAGCCTTCTTGTCACCTATGCCTAGATTGTTGTTTTGTTTTGAGACAGGGTCTCCTGTGTAGCCCAGGCTGGCCTCGAAATCCGCCATCCTCCTGTTCCGGCCTCCTGAGCACTGGGATTACAAGCGTGCGCCACCACGCCTCACTACCCATACCTATTTCTTAAACAACGAGCCATGCATTGTTTGGCCCTGGAAGAATAAAAGGTCCCAGTCCTGGGACGGTCTGGCGCCCTCGAGGCTTCCTCACCGCAGGGGAAGCAACTTTCTCGTTCACTCCATGCTCCTCTCCCTTGGGAACCTGCCCAAGGGAGGTGCTGGGGGGGGGGGCGTTTCCCCCTTCCTTGCCCTTTCCTGAATACTGACGGGAGGTGTTCCTTGAACACTGCCCTACCCACCACAACTGCCACCCAAGCCAGGCCGCCACACTTGTGTTTACAAGTTCATGAAGCAGAGGCTGAGGGCTGGAGGCAGAAGGCGGTGCGGGGCTGAGCACTGGCTGAGGTACCGGATGGGACCGCACAGGCCTGGCGGGGCGGAGGAGCCCTCTGCAAGGCCCGGCAGGTCAGGCTGGCTGTTCAAGGCCTCACACTGTGAGCGGGCGCCTTCACCGGGGTAAGCCCACTTGGCCTTGGCTGGGCCACCCTTGAAGAGCTCTGGTCCCTGTTGGCTGGTGGGGTGGCGCTCTGGGGCACTGTCTCAGTCCTGTAGAATCAGGTGGAGCCAGATCTCATCACTGTCTTTCTGTCCCTCAGGAGCTAACTGCAGTGTAGGGAAATGGGTTTCACTTTCAAATAAACAAACATGATGGAAAGGTTTCCGCTTGTTCATGCACTGTGCTTCTGGGGGTGTCAAGAGTAGAAGCTGAGGGTGTGAAGCCCAGGGAGCCACGTCCTTGGGCCATGGCACCAGGGCTGGTCCTCCACAACTACCAGCCTGGCCTTCCTCCAGTGGTGCCGTGGTAAATCCCTGTCCCCTGCCCTTGGTCTGCTGCTTTTCCAGACCTGTCTGGGTGAGGACTGCCAGGAGTGGGGACTTCCTGTGCCAGGAGGGAAGAAATGGGTGTGAGGGCGCTGCTAAGAGCTCTCCCCAGGTTCCCCGGGAGCTGCTGGGACCGTCCCCTCCTGAGCCAGCCCTGCACCCCATTTCCTTTCAGGCTCCTTTGAAGGAGCCAGCGACCCTCACACAGTGGCCCAGGCTGGATAATGAACAGTGGGTGCTGCAGGAGCCCCTGGGGAGCTGGGCAGAGATGCGGATTCCCGGAAACCCCCCAACGTGGTGCGAGGTAAGCCGCAGGCACGTTCATGCAGGCAGGCTCCCGTCCATCCCATCGTCTACACTCACCTGCCTCCCGGTCACCCAGAGAAAGCGAGGTCCCTGTGTTCTCCCCAGAGCCATCCCGCTGTCTGCCTCACCCACAGGAGACAAGTCCCCTCTCCAAGGCCAGCCTTCCTGCTGTGGCATCGACTGGGGCTCTAGCTCCTGTTTTCTCCAACTCCTAAATGGGTCATGTTTGTTTTATGATGAGGAATGCTATCTGACAGTCTTGAGGCTGGGCATCATGGCACACCCTGTAATCCTGGCACTCTGGGAGGCTGAGGCAGGAGGATCACAAATTCAAGCCCAGCCTGGGCAACTTTGTGACATAGCAAGACTGTCTCAAAATTGCAAGAAAAAAAAGCTGGGGATGCACGCTCACAGAATAAAAGTTTTAATTAGCATTTATTTTCATTGTTACTTCTCCAGGCTGAGCTTCTCAAAAGTGGTACCTCAGTTCACAAACTTAATTCTTTCCATGATTCTGGTCTTGAATGGAATCAAATTCAATGATTAGGCTCTTTTGAGGCGTGGGATGTTTACTGGAAATCTAACTCAGGACCTCACGCTTGCCAGTCTGGTTAGGTTCATTGTTGACCTTACGAGGAAATTGATTCAGTTCTTGTTCAGTCATGGAAAGAACTAAGTTTGGGAACCAAGGTGCTATAGTATTTTGTGTTTTTTATTTATTTTATTTTATTTTTTCGTTTGTGCATGTTTCTTTATTTTTTTTTTATTTAAGAGAAAATGGACACAGAAAAGAGAAACAAAAAGCAAAAGGAAAACAACAAATCTGATACGATAACGCTATAGGTTTACAAAATGAGATGGTTGGAACTTGGCAGGTATTTTTTATCTTTTTATTTTTATTATTTATTTATTTATTTATTTATTTGCGGCATCAGGGATTGAACTCACAACCTCGCGCCTGTCAGACAGGCGCTTAAGTCACTGAGCCAAACTCCCAGCCCTAGTTTTTGAGGCAGGGTCGCACTATGTAGCTCAGGCTGGCCTTGTGCACACGTTGTAGCCCAAGCCAGCCTTGAACTCACAACGCTCCTCCTACCTCAGCCTCCCGAGTGCTGGGATTAAAGGCGTGTGCCACCACACCTGGCATTGACATGACTTTCATGAGCACCATCACAGTGACACAGAAGGAAGGCAGGAGGAGGACAGTAGGGGTGAGCAGAGAGCCACAGACCACATTTGTGGGGGAGCCTTGGGGGGAAGCCGCTATTTCCTCCTCTGGAATGTCGCGCACCCGCTCCTGAGATGGAAATGTCCTCACACTCAGCACAGTGGGTGGACAGGATTTGGGTTGGCAGAGGTGCGGGGCAGGCAGGAGGAAGTCAGGAAGTGAGGCTCCCGGCAGGTGTGAGTGGAGACTCGCAGGCAGGTGCTGGAAGATTAGGTGGCTCAGCAAACAAGAGCCTCCATGTCAGAGGGCCTTGAATGCCACACTGATTGCTCTGTCCTTCAGTGAACTCAGTGTCCATCTGACAGACGATTTCCACAACCAGAGTGGAAGAGATTCTCCACCTTTGTACAGAATTTCCATAGGATTCATTTAAATATCATCCTCTCCAGCTGTGCTTCCATATACACACACACCTCAAATCTGTGGAGGCTCAGTTTATAAAACAGCATTCACATGTGGCTGTGGTAGTATTGCCAGATAGAATACTGGACACTAAGTTAAATACAGATTTCAGATAGTGAATGATTACATTATAGAGGATATACTAAAAAAAATTCTTTTATTTTTTATGTTACTAGGAATTGAACCCAGGGCCTTCTCACCTAGCCACATCCAGCACCCGCCCCCCAGCCCTTTTGAGATAGGGTCTCACTATGCAGTTCAGGCTGACCTTGAACTCACTGTGTATGCCAGGCTGGCCTCAAACTCACAGCGATCTACCTGCCTCAGCCTCCTGAGTGCTGGTATTATAAGTGTGTGCCACCACACCTGGCCTGGCAACTCTAGCTTTGAGAGATCTGATTCCCCAGACCAAATGCTGCCCTGTGAAATCAGACCAGGCTGGAAAGGGCAGGCAGGTGAGCTGGTGGATGTGGTTGCCAACCAAGCCTGGGTCCTCCCTCAGGCTTCCAGGGGCCAAGCAGGAGTCCGCTGTCCGTGGGCCTTGAAGCCAATGGTGCAGCCTGTTGAGGCGCAGCAGCTTGAAGAACCTCAGGTCTCCAGGGAGTCAAACATGCAGGTGATAGCACACCCTTGGGCCTCCCGAAGCAGGCGCAGGGGCTAGAGAAGCTCTGCCTCGGCTCCCATCAGGGCGGCCCCTCTCACTGCATCTCTAGCTCCTGGGTAACCTGAGCCCAGCTCCTGGGCTCAAGGTCTGAAGAACACGCAGAGGGTGGTTTCTCAGGTGGAGGGTCGCCTGGGCCACTCTCATGTGGGACTTCTGCCTCTGCCTCCCTCCACAGACTGCGGGGACACCAAGCACTAATCCCTGAAAAAGCAGAAAGATGTAGCCAGAAATAGGGGTGCACACGTGCAATCCTAATACCCTAGGAGGCTGAGGCAGGAGGATTGCAAGTTAGAGCCCAGCCTGGGCAGCTTAGTCACTTAGCATGATCCTGTCTGAAGATAAGAACTAATAAAAGGCTGAGGCTGAGGATATAGCTCCATGCAAAGGCCCTGGGTCTAGTCCCCAGTACCACACACACACATACACACAAAATGGGGAGGGGAAACGGCAGGAACAGGAGGCTGAGGGAGGACTGGGCTCTTGGGCAAGCAGTCTCAGGCCACTTCAGTTACCATGGCACCTTCTCTGCAAAGTCACCTTGTTCAGAGCAAAAGCCGGACCTACAGCCGGAAACCACCTTCACGTTCCTGCTCACACTCCTGAGCGCACCAGAGCCCGAAGACCCTGAACCGTAAGGCCGTGTGTATGTGTGTGTGTGTGTGTGCGCGCGTGTGTGTGTGTGCGTGTGTACGTGCGAGTGTGCACAAAGTGCAGGAGGCAGATGGCACGTCTTCCCTCAGGGCCATTCACACCTGCGCCAGGACCGAGGAGCCTGGGGCCCTGGCTGGGTGCCTCCTTCCCCCGGCCTCCAGATCCTCCAGTCTCGCCCTCGCAGCCCACCTGTCTGGGGACTTGGAGATCCAGGAGAGCCGGTTCCTCAGTCAGCAGGACTGGGGCCCGCGGCGCACCTCAGAGGAGATGAAGCGTTTGCAGGACGTCTGTGTGAGGTGAGCTAGGTGGGGCAGCTGGGGGCCTGTAGGGTCATCGGATGTCCCCACCCAGGCCAGGCCTGGTTCTTACTCCCTACATCTCTGCCTTCCTATTCTGTCCCCCTCAGTGACCTCCTTGCCAGCAGGTCCCTCAGCTGGCTAGCAGCAGTGTCCTGCCTGTAGATGTGGGGGTCACAGCCACAGCCATAGCTCTTGAGTTGCAATCTAACGTGTAGATCGCCTGACAGCCTGGCTCATGCCCTGCCTGTCTGGCAGTCCAGCAGCTGCCCATCAGGGCTCCTTGCCTTTAGTGGTTGTCTGTGGGGAGGGGCTCTGGGGCTTGGGTCTGCACAATCCCATGGCCGTTTGCCCCTCTGGCAGTGCCAGGGTCAGAGCCCCTCCTGCCAGTGTGAGCCCTGGGAGTGGGGTCTCCTTCAGGACCACATGCAGGCGCCCTCATTCACGGGCCTGAGTGCTGGCAGCTCCCGTGCACAGGCTCACCTGGAGCTCTGGGGCAGCGCAGGTTCCTCGCTCCACCTTCTCAGCAGCCTGAGCCACACGGGAATGGCCTGCCCTCTGCCACCGTCCTTTTCTGAGGCGACCTCTGAGCCCGGCTATAGAGGAAAAGCAGGATTAGTGGGTCTGGGCCCCTATGTCGAGTCACAAGGGAGGACAGTTTCCAACAGTGCTGTCAAAAAACTAGGCCCTTAGAGCCGGGCGTGGTGGCGCACGCCTTTAATCCCAGCACTCAGGAGGCTGAGGTAGGAGGAGCATTGTGAGTTCAAGGCTGGCTTGGGCTACAACGTGAGCGCAAGGCCGGCATCAGCTACATAGTGCAACCCTGCCTCAAAAAAATCTAGGGCCGGGAGTTTGGCTCAGCGGCTTAAGCACCTGCCCTGGCAGGTGCGAGGTTGTGAGTTCAATCCCCAGTGCCACAAAAACAAACAAACAAAAAGACTAGGCCCTTAGCACAGTGCAGTCCCAGGGGGCCGTACCATGTCACAGACCTGATACACGTGTGTGCGTGTGCATGCGTGTGGGACAGGCACCCAGGGCTGAGGGTGTCTCCTTCAACCTTAGGCTTCGGGAGGCGCTGAGCACCACCCAGGCAGACAACCTGGCCCTGGGGGAGAAGCTGCGAAACTTGGTGAGGCCCCCGGCCCCGGGCCGCCTACCCCCACCCTCACCCCAGCCTTCCTCTCCCTGCCTCCCAGCTCAGCTCCCTGCCCTTTGGTTCCAGCCCAGCTCCCTGTATGAGAAGCTGAAGGAGGGAATGCAGGATGTGCAGGAGGAAGCGAAGGACACCCAGGAGGAAGCCCTGACTGGGCAGGTACTGGGGCAGCTGCAGCGAGAGAGGACAGGTTGCAGGGGCTTCTGCCCAGAGTCTCAAGATCAAACTCCTGCACCTTTGCCTGCAGCCCCCCAGCTCCCAGAGGGCAGCGTCGCTCCTCTTGCCAACTGACCCGGCCCAAGTGCATGGAAACCAGTCTTCCCTGGCCAGGCCTCCTCGGGAAGCCACCCTAACAATAAACTTTGCAGCAGAGCTACAGTTCTGCCCAGTGTCCTTTGGCCTGGGACTCCTGTGGGGGGCTGGCAGCCACCAGCTCTGAAACAAGCGCAGCCTCTGGGCCACCCTCTGACTGCCCCACCTCCCTCATTCCCACCACCCTGATCTGCCCCCTGTACCCTGGGGCTTGCCCTCAGACTCACTGAGAGCCATGTTCCTGTGCGACGCACCAGCTGGGACAGGAAGGGGCTGCAACCCTCTGCAGGAGGACCGGGAAGCCTGCTCTGACTCCAGAGTGCACTGGGGTAGCAAGGAGAGATGGGAAGAGCCACTGCCCACTTGTGGCCTTGGCTAAGTCCTCCCCTCTTTGTAGGTCATGGGGTGTGAACCAGAGAGGTAATGGGAGCTCCTCAAGGATGCATAGCCATACCCTCTGGGCCCGAGGGGCATCGAGGTGCTGGCACTCAGGTGGGAAGGCGGAAGGGCTGTGCCCATCGCTTGCAGCACATAGGATGTGTTCAGTTTGGGGGAGCCTCTCTGTGTACCCCAGGATGCTAAGGTAAATGGGAAGTGAGGAAGAGAGAATGGGAGGGCCGGTGTGGAGAGGTGAGGCATAATGTTCAGAAACCTGAAAAAAAATCTTACACAACTAGACAGGAGGCTGCTTCAGGTTTTTAGTGTGTTGTTTTTTTCTTTTAGCTACTTAGTGAGGGAAACCTCAAGATGACAAAGCCAGTTTAAAGGATTCAGAAAGTTGATGTGTATATACCCAGGGAATAAAATGAAGGAACCCTGAAAAGAAATTGCTCAATTAGACCAGGGATATAGTTCAGCAGCACAAGCGCCTGCCTCGAAAGCCAAAGGTCTTGAGTTCCATTCCTGGTACCAAAAACAAAACAAAAAAAAAAAAAAAAAAAAAAAAAAATATATATATATATATATATATATATATATATATCTCAATTAGATACAAAATTGGAATTGGCTAAAACCCAAAGGGTGGTTTGCTTTATTTTGTTGTTTGTCTTTTTGAGATGGGGGGGGTCTCACTATGCAATCCAGGCTGGACTTGAACTCATGGCAGTTTTCCTGCCTCAGGCCTCCTGAGTGCTGGGATTACAGGCGTGTGCCACTACATCCAGCAAAGGGTATTTTTTCTTTTTGTTTTTGTTTTTATTTTTTAATTTCTTTTTTTAATTTCATTTTTATTTTTCTTTTATTTATTTAATTTTCTTGGACACAGGGTCTTGCTATGCAGTTCAGGCTGGCCTTGAGCTCACTTTGTAACCCAGGCTGGTCTCGAACTCAAACTCAAAACGATCTTCCTGCCTAAACCTCCTGAGTGCTGGGATTATAGGCATTTTATTTCTTTTTGAGACAGGGTCTCACTACATAGTTCAAGCTGCCCTTGAACTCACTGTGATCCTCATGCCTAAGCCTTCCTAGTGCTCGGATGACAGAGGTGTACCACTATATTTTGCTTTCTCTTTTTTCTTCTCTTTTGAGGGATGGGGGGACAGAGGATCAAACCCAAAACAAGCGCTCCACTGTTGAGCCATGCACCCAGCATCTAAGGATGCTGTTATTCACTGGAAAGAGATCATTTGAATCTTATCAATTTTCTGTAATTTCTAATTTTACAAAGCCTAGACCCTAAGCAATGATAAAAGGCCATCGAGCAGAATCCTCTCATTAATCCTCTAGTGAGGCACAGGAAGGCCTTTGTGTCCACGGCACAGAGACACCAGCCAAGAGGTGGTTGGCAGCTTCTCCTTTAAACAAGCTTGACTTGCACAGACTCCTAGAGTGTCAGCTGATAACACACTGGGTACACACAAGTTTGATTACATCTCAGCTTTTGGCTGAGCTGATGTGAGCTAATGTCTTTGACCTAGCAACTATCAGCCTGTTCAGGGGGCTCAAGGGAGATTTTTTTGGTGGGGGAGTACCAGGGCTCAAACTCACAACCTTGCACTTTCCAGGCAGGCACTGTACCACTGAGCTATACCCCTGGCCCCTTCAGGGAGATTTTTGCAGGTGAGGTCCCCAGGTTGAAGAGCGCTCACATACAAGACATCAAACAACACCAGGCAGTGGGGAGCAGAGCAGAGCTGCATCTTTAGTGTATAATTCTTCTACGTGTTGTTATCACATATTTACATTCTTACATGCTGGCTTCACTGGCACATGCCTGGTTGTCCAATGCTAAGTCATGGGTACCTAACTGTATCTCACTCCATGCTTGTGCCAGACAGTGGGTTCACATCCTCGGGTGTCCTCAGACACCCCTGAGCTTTGAAGCAGTCTGAGTGGTTCCTCACACCACCCACCCTTTCAGTGACTCCATCCTCCTCACTAAATGATTCAAGGGGTCCCAGGCCTCCCCCACCACCCATGTCCTTCCCAACAAGTCCTTGACCAGTGGCCTGGTGGTGCAAATGGCTATCTTGCCATTTTCCTGAAAGGCGTCATCTGACACTGAGGTTGACAAGGGGTACTTGAGCCAGTAGCTAAATGGTTAAACCCATTTTCCCAAGTAAGGACTTCCTGTTTGTCAACCTGGCTCCTTGACCTTCCTCTAAAAACCTCTGGGCCTGGGAAAGCACCAAGGCTGTGTGGTTGCTTGAAACTGAGTCCACTGAAGAATCCCCTGCCTGGTTAGTTCTGAACATAGGTATTTTTTTTTGGCAGACTGTAGTTCAGGGTGGCCTTGAACTCACAGTGATCCTCCTGCCTCAGCCTCCCAAGTGCTGCGATTACAGGCATATACCACCATATCTAGCCCCCTTTGGCTTTTCTGCCCTGAGATAATGTAGCTGGAAACCCTTTTTTGCTGATGCTGCTTGCAGCCTCTTGGACTTCCCAGCCTTCAGGATTGGGAGCCAAATAAATTTCTCTCTTTTTTTTTTTTTTGGCATCAGAGATTGAACTCACAGCCTCGCACCTGTCAGACAAGTACTTAAGCCACTGAGCCAAACTCCCAGCCCTGGTTTTTTGAGGCAGGGTCACACTGTGTAGCTCAGGCCGGCCTTGAGCTCACGTTGTAGCCCAAGCCAGCCTCGAACTCACAACGCTCCTCCTACCTCAGCCTCCCAAGTGCTGGGATTAAAGGCACGCCCAGCTGCTAAATTTCTCTTCTTGATAAATGACCCAGCCTATGGTATTCTGTGATAGCAGCAGAAAACTGACTGGGACTGGGGACAAGAATGAAATTTAAACTGGGCATGGTGATGTACGCCCATAATCCCAGCACTTGGGAGGCTGATGCAGGAGGATTGCTGTGAGTTCAAGGCCAGCCTGGGCTACAAAGGGAGTTCAAGGTCAGCCTGAACTGCATAGTGAAACTCTTGTTTCAAAAAGACAAAAAAAAAAAAAAAAAAAAAAAAAAAAAAGAAGAAGAAGAAGAGCCTGGCATGGTGGTGCACGCCTTTAATCCCAGCACTCGGGAGGCTGAGGTAGGAGGAACGTTATGAGTTCGAGGCTGGCTTGGGCTACAACGTGAATGCAAGGCCGACCTGAGCTATACAAGTGCGACCCTGCCTCAACAAACCAGGGCCAGGAGTTTGACTCAGTGACTTAAGTGCCTGTCTGCCAAGCATGAGGTTGTGAATTCAATCCCTGATGCTGAAAAAAAAAAAAGAAGAAGAAGAAGAAGGAGGAGGAGGAGAAGGAAGAGGAGGAGGAGGAGAAGGAGAAGGAGGTCGAGGTCAAGATCTGAGATCGGTTGAAAAGCTGCTGCAAGAGCCCAGAAAAAAGATGGTGGAGTCTTGAACAGGACAAATCCTAGATTTGTCCTGAAGGTGCAGCTAACACATTTCACTGATAGCCTGAAAGTGTAGTGTAGAGAAAAAGGAGTGAAACATAACCCCTGATTTTCAAGATGAGGGACTAGAAAGATGATGCTTCCATCCATTAAAGTGCCCCTTTGCCAGGCGTAGTGGTGCATGCCTATGATCCCAACGCTCAGGATGTAGGAGGCTGAGGCTACGAGTTCAAGGCCAGCCTGAGCCACATAGAGAGTTCAAAGCTGGCCTGAATTACATGACGAGACTGTCTCATAAAACAAATGAAGTACATGTGTATGTGCAGGGGTGGGGGGAGCTTGCTGCCACAGATCAGGAACAAGTCTGAGATGCCTCTTTATCACCCAAATGTGGATGTCAAGTGGGCAGCTGGAAAGACGAGACCAGTTCACGGCACACGTTCAGTTTGGAAACATAAATTTGTGAGTTTTCAATCCGTATTTGGTAATTTGTATTGGTTAGCTATTGATGTGTAATCAATGAATTCAAAACCAGAAGGCTTAAAACCATGAGGGTTTATTATTTCAGTTTCCATGGGTTAGGAATTTGAAAGTGAGGGTGCTGGGGATGTAGCTCAGTGGCACAGTGCCTGCCTGGCAAGCGTGAGATCATGAGTTTGATTCCCGGTATCCCCCTGCAAAAAAAGAAAGTGGGTTGATTGGGTGCTCCAGGTTTAGGGTCTTTTGCAAAGTTGTAAAAGAGATGTCAACAGGGCTGCAGTGTTGTTCTTTCTTTGGGGGGATGAGAGGTCCTGGGAACTGAACCTAGAGCTCCCACATTTGGGTACATCCCCAACCCTTTTTTTTTTTTTTTTTTTTGAGACAGGGTCTTATTATGCAGTTCAGGCTGGCCTTGAGTTCACTTTGTAGCCCAGGCTGGTCTCAAACTTGCAATGATCCTCCTGCCTCAGCCTCCCAAGTGGTTGGACTACAGGCATGTGCCACTATGCCTGGTTTTCCCCCAACCCTTTTTATTTTTAATTTTGAAGCAGGATCTCACTAAGTCACTAGCTGCCCAGGCTGGGCTCAAATTTGGAATCCTCCTGCCTCAGTTTCCCATAATGCTGGGATTATAAGCATGTGCCACCATGTCCAGCTAGGGGCTGCAGTCTTCTGAAGGCTGCTTGCATATCCTCACAGTGAGGCATCTGGCAAATGATCCAAGAAAGAGCCACAAAGAAGCCACAGTGGCTTTTTAAGAGCTAACCTTGGAAGTCACACCCTAATTTCCACAGTTTTCTTTAGGCCTGTCTTGGATGCTGGCCACCACAGTATTAAAATTCATTATGTCAGGAGGCTGAGGCAGGAGGACCATTGTGAGTTTGAGGCCAGCCTGGGCTACAAAGTGAGTTCAAGGCCAGCCTGAACTGCACAGTGAGACCCTGTCTCAAAAAATAGGGCTGGAGATTTAGCTCAGTGGCCTAAGCACCTGCCTGGCAGGTGAAAGGTTGTGAGTTCGATCCCCAGTACCAAAAAAATAAAAAATCAAATCAAATCCATTTTGTCCATAGAGAAGACAGCCAGGACTTGAGCCCTGGGTCACCATGATGCTCAGAGGCCAGGTGAGATTCCCCACCAAAACAGAGCAGCCACAAAAGGGGGAGGGAGCGGTGGATGGGTGTGGGGCCTGGAAACCAGAAGCTTTGGGAGGTCCAGGGGACTAGCTGTGACACATGCTTCCATTTTTTTATTTTTTATTTTTTGGTACCGGGGATGGAACTCACAACCTTGCACCTGCCAGGCAGGCACTTATGCCACTGAACTAAATCCCTGGCCCTATTTTTTGAGATAGGGTCTCACTATGCAGTTCAGGCTGGACTTGAACTCACTTTGTAGCCCAGGCTGGCCTTGAACTCACAATGATCCTCCTGCCTCAGCCTCCTGAGTGCTAGGATTACAAGCATGTGCCACCACGCCCAGTTTGTGACACATGCTTCTGCCAGGTAACCAAGGAGACAGAAAGGTCACTGCACTTAACAACATGGAGGAAGCTGTCCATCTCAAGGGTGGCAGGGTGGTGGGTAGAGCCTGAACAGAAAAGGATTCCAAGGAATGGGAGAGGGGGATCGCCCAGACTTCCAAGGACAGAAATGGAACAGAGAGGTGGCATACCAATAGCTCCTGGAGGGGTAAACGGGATTAAGAGAGGTTTTTTCCTTCCCCACAGTATTGAAGTTTGGCCAGCGTCTCCCACATGGTAACAAAGTGCCCTACCACTGAGCCACATCCCTAATCTCTTTTTCAAATTTTGTGACAAGGTGTCACCAAATTGCTAAGTTGCCCAGACTGGGTTCAAACTTGCAATACTACTCCCTCAGCCTCCCAGAGTGCTGACACAATCTTTTTTTGGAGACAGGTTCTCACTCTGTAATTCAGACTGGCCTTGAACTCACTATGTAGCCCAGGCTGGCCCTTAGCTGGCAGCAATTCTCCTGCCTCAGCCTTCTGAGTGCTGGAATTACAGGCGTGCACCATCAGAACCAGCCGTCTATTTAAAATTTATTTTGAGACAGAAGCTCACTAAGTTGCTTAGGAGAGTCTTGAACTTCTTGTCCTCCTGGCTCAGCCTCCCGAGTAGTTGGAATTATAGGCATACTCCACCACACCGCGCTTTCAACTATTTTTTCAAAGGTGCTTTTAGACATTATCCATGGGTGTGGAAATGATCTCCTAACGAAAGAAAATGGAGGAGTAGAAGAAAGTGGGGAGACTGGCCAGAGCCAGGATTCAGGTCATGAGGGGGCCGGGCTCCAGTGTCAGGGTAGAGCTGGCCTTAGGCAGGGAGAAGAGCATTCGACCACCGAGCTAGCAGGGGAGGCCGAGGACACGCTCAGGCTGGGAGCTGCCCTCCACTGTCCTCAGCATCGCAGGAAGCTTGGGGGCTGAGTGGGCCGGAGGAGGGAAAGTGTCAGGGCTTGAGAAGAGAGGCATGGGTGTAACACTGTCCCCTAGGGGTATAGGAGAGGGGGGTCCAGCCCAAGCCTGACCCATAAGGTCAAGGGATGCTGAGGGCACATTCAGGGCCAGGGTGCAGGTAGAGCAGGCCGGTGTGTCCGGTGCTGCCTGACCTGGGAACAGATGGAAGCCAGGAGAGTGGAAAGAACAGCAGTGATGGTGGCGGTCCTGGAGGACCGGGAAGCCCTGGGGCTGGAGGGCCGGCAGGAGGGAGGGGAAGAGGAAAAGCGTCCTGTGTGCCGCAGCCCCCGGAAGTGCTCTGCACCCTGCCCAGTCTTGGGGGCTCAGGAAGGGGAGGTGCCACCTGCGATGGGAGGAGGGAAATGAGCAAGTCTGTGTCCAACAGCGGTGTAGACACCACCCGACTCCGACAACCCGAGCTGGTTTATCATGTTATTCACACCCGTCACACACTTTCAGACAAATGACACGCACAACGCAGTGGCATCCACCCAGATGGCTCACACTCGTCCAGGTGTGCGGCGACTCCATGCATTCAAAGGACTCAGTCTGTCCTGGGGGAGGCGGAGCTGCTGCCTTGGGCCACTGCCTCATCTGTTTCTCAGCTTATCCGCTGACCTTGGCCATCTGCTGGCGCCTGGTGGTGACAGTCCCACGGTGCCTTCATAAGGAGGGTGTGTGCACCCCACACCGATGGGCTTCTGATAAGATCCAAGGTCATTTTGTGGGTGCTGATAATCATCAAAACTTCCTGTCTCTTCTGCTGGACTTTGCTTCCCCAGTGGCTGGCATGGTCCTAGCACAGGGGAAATGAATGAACAGGGCTGGCATGTGTGAGTGAAGGAGTGTGCAACTAGCAGGGGGAGGGAGGGCAGGATGGGAGGGCGAGTGGACGGGCGGATGGATGGATGGATGGATGCGTGGATGGGAAGGTGAACGGAGGGGTGAATGGGTGGATTCCAACAGGGCCAGAGGTTGGAGGAAGAAGTCATTGTGCCAAGGAGGTGGACTTTCTGCTGCATCCTTGGGAACCATATCTCTGTCCAAGAGCCTCAACCCTTCACAGAGGCTGGGGGCCTTCAGGATAGCCAGACAAGTCTTCCAGGTCCCCTTCTTTCTTTGGCTCTGCCTTTATGTCTTAGGGAAGGGAGAAGTGGTTCACAATTACTGAGCTCCTGCTACACACCAGATATTTTTGGGCTAGATATTTCTAAAGATTCCACTTTATTTCATGAAGACAGCACCACAGCTTTGTGAGGTAGGCCCTGTATCCCTGTTGGGTTTTTTTTTTTTGTTTTGTTTTGTTTTTTTAGACAGGGTCTCACTATATAGTTCAGGCTGGCCTTGAACTCCCTCTGTAGCCCAGACTGGCCTTGAACTCAACACAATTCTCTTGTCTCAGTTTTGTTTTTGTTTTGTTTTTTGTGGCACCGGGGATCAAACTCAGAACCTTGTGCCTGCCAGACAGGTGATTAAGCCACTGAACCAAACTCCCTGCCTTAGTTTTTTGAGACAGAGTCACACTATGTAGCTCAGGCCAGCCTTGCACTCACGTTGTAGCCCAAGCCAGCCTCGAACTCACAACGCTCCGCCTACCTCAGCCTCCCGAGTGCTGGGATTAAAGGTGTGCGCCACCACGCCCGGCTTCAATTTTTATTTTTAAAACAGTTTTCAGGCAGGGTTTCTCTATGTAGTTCAGGCTGACCTTGAACTCACTGTGTCACCCAGGATGACTTCAAACTCATGGCAATCCTCCTGTCTCAGCTTCCAGAGTACTGGAATTATAGGTGTGCACCACTACAGCCGGCCCCAGTATCCCCATTTTATAACCAAGAAAACAGACTCAGAGAAGCTCAATGAATTGCCCAAGGTCACACAGCACAAGATAAGATTTGAACTCAAAACCAGCTCGACCAAATAGGGCTGGCTGTGCTGGAGACCAAATGCCACTGGAGGTGATACAGGTGGCAGTGGTGAGCAATAGGTGTGTGGCTTGGTGTATGTTTTATGGGGAGACTCTGGGTGAGATCTTTCCTCTCCTGGCACAAGTGTCCCCACATTATGCCCTCCAAAGTCCTTTCCAGGGGAAAGATACAAATGTGTTCCTTGTGACAACTCCGGGCTCTGCTCGGGGTGTTCCCTTCCTGCCATCTGGGGGCCAAAGGGCAGCACCATCCAAGGGATAATGGTTAACTCAGCCCTGACACCCCATCCATAAGGAATCCCAAGCCGGGCCATCCCTGCTCCCCAGGCTCCAGGATGCAGTGGGTGAAGGTGGTAGGGCTGGTGCTGGGGGCAGCTGCCCTCTTGGGGCTGGGAATCATCCTGGGCCACTTCGCCATCCCCAAAGGGGAGGAGCAGCCAGCCTCCAGCACCTCAGCCCCCCAGGACCTGGACCTGGAGCTCCTGAAGACCGTCATGGGACAGCTGGATGCCGGCAGGATCCGGGAGAACCTCCGGTGAGCAGTGGCTCTGACCGTCCTCTGGTCGCCCAGTGGCCCCTCGCTGACACACTGCCTGCCGTATCCCCTGCAGAGAGCTCTCCAGGGAGCCGCACCTGGCCTCCACCCCCCGAGATGAGGACCTGGTGCAGCTGCTGCTGCAGCGCTGGAGCGACCCAGCGTCGGGGCTGGACGCAGCCAGGACCGTGGAGTACGAGGTGCTGCTGTCCTTCCCCAGCCAGGAGCAGCCCAACCTCGTGGAAGTCGGTGAGTTCCTGCCCAGCGTGGGAAGCCTGGGGTGGGCGACCTGTGCGGCCGGGCCGGCCCTGACTCTGCCCCCTCCACAGTGGCTCCCAATGGGACTGTTCAGTACTCCTACCTCCCCAAAGAGGAGGACGTGACAGGCGAGCAGGCGGGGCCGGATGTGGTGCAGCCCTATGCTGCCTATTCACCCCCTGGAACCCCACAGGTGAGCCTGAGTCCCCCCTCAGCATGGCTTGGATCCCCCCGGGTTCCCACACAGGCTTCTTCCTGCTCAATCCCAGGGCATCTGAGGAAAAGTGCTTCAAGTGGAGCTCGACACACCCTCCGCTGAATTCACCCACCTTTGCACTCTGTCCCTCCTGTGTTCCTCTATCACTTAGTCACTCAAAAATTGCTAGTGGCCCCTACTTCAAGGCTAAGGCTGATATAGGGTACTGGACACAGAGGAAACCAGGGTGACTGGCCTTGTTTATATCTCTGGTTGAGATAGCGCTTAAATCAGTCCTCCTGCTACCAGCCATCCTGCCCCTTTCTCCTATCTGGCCTGCTGGGACGAACTCTAAGGGTCCTTCCTCTTGCGCATAGGGCCTCCTTGTCTATGCCAACCATGGCACAGAGGACGACTTCAAGTACCTGCAGGACCAGGGCATCGACCTCCAAGGCGCCATCGCCCTGACTCGCTATGGGGTGGCAGGGCGAGGGGCCAAGGTGAGCAGGGTCACTCTGCGGGGGGTGGGGGGAGGCAGCCGCACCCAGAGGCAGCAGAGCCCTGGCTGGGCAGGAGGGAGCGGTGAGCTGTACCCGTGCTGCATGCTGTGAGCTGCTTCCCCCAACTCGGAGGCTTAGGAATAAAGGGATGGGACAGAAGTTTCATGTTGGGTATTCTGGGAGACCAAGTCCCCCTGTGAAGTCATTCTGAAAATTTCCTTTAATCCCCTCTGGTTGTCCTCTTGCCTACCATTTCTTCTGCTCTTCTACTCTTTCACTTTCTTTCTTTCTTATTTTTTTTCCTCTTCTTGAGACAGGTTCTCTCTATGTAGTTCAGGCTGGCCTTGGACTCACTGTAGAGCCCAGGCTGGCCTCAGACTCACAGCGATCCTCCTGCCTCAGCCTCTCAAGTGCTGGGATTACAGGCATGCGCCACCACACCTGCCATTTTTGTTTTTAAACACAGGAATTCTTTATTTGTACAAATAAGCATAAACTATCAACCACTAAGGGATTTAAATATCTGTGTCATAACAAGCAGGTGACAATTCAACATCCAGGACAGAAAGAATACTTGAAGGAGACTGCAACAGATCCTCTGCCCCTCCCCAGGGGAGGGCCTCTTCACGGAGGTGGGGGGCAGCGGGGGAGGGGAGGGGCCCCACCGCAGCAGCCTCTGCAGCCCTCTCTCCTCCCCCAGCACCAGGAGAGACCCCACTAAGGGCAGCTGTGCAACCTGGTGCTCCTCAGGCAGCTCGGAGCGCTCGGAATCTAAAGAATGGAAGGGAAAGAGTTTTTCTGTTTCTAGAAAGGCATTGTCGGAGGCGGGAACGGAGACTGGTGCTCTGACAGTCTCCTCGGGCGTCTTTCTGGCAGAGAAGCTTGGGTTTTGTCTGAGGGGTCCATTACTCATCCCTGATTTTTCTGTAGCTCTGTTGACAGTTCCCAAAGCCTTTCTGCCAGTTCCAGGGAAGCCTGGGGGAGCACTGAAGATTTTGCCAACAGGAGACACCCCCGCCCCCTCTCCGTCCCCATCAAAGGCTTTGACTGAAAGCTGGGGCCCCAGCTTCCACCCATCCTTAGGAGCCCTGCGGGCACCTGGCTCTCAGTCTCCTTACCGATAAAGATCTGAGCCGCCCCACCAGGCTTTCTTTTATTTTTAGTGCCTGAAGATGGAACCCAGGGCCTTCCACATGCTAAACACACGCTACACTACTGAGCTATGTACCCCAGCCCCTGCTGTTCCATTTCAGCCTGTTTTTTGACTAAGTATTATGTATCTATGGTTTAGAAAACTTTGAGAATCCTTTGAATATAAAAAGGTATAAAAGCTGGGTGCAGTGGCTCAGGACTGTAATCCCCACACTCTGGAAAGCTGAGAGGCAGAAGGATCACAAGTTTGAGCCCGGCCTAGGTGACTTGATGATGCTGTCTCAAAATAAAAAATAAAAGGGCTGGGGATGTGACTCAGTGTAAAGGCCCTGGGCTCCATCTCCAGGACTGGAAAAAGAGAGAGAGACAGAGAGAGAGAGAGAAAGAGAGGGAGGTATAGAATGAGAGTTAAGATTTAATGTCACTGGGCATGGTGGTACACACCTGTAATTCCAGCACTGAGGAGGCTGAGGCAAGAGGATCACTGTGAGTCTGAGGCCAACCTGTACTACATACCGAGATCCTGTCTCAAACAAAGGTTGAGTGAGTGCAAGTGTAAGATGAGAGGGTTCTGGAGCTCAATGGCAGTGGTGGTTTTGTAGTCACAAGAATGTGTCTGATAGCACAGCACCGTCCACTGACCAAGGCTAAGGGGACGTCTCATGTATTTTACCACAAGTGTTTGGAAAAGTGCCCATGATACGAGCTAGGAAAGGAAAAGGAAGGAAGAAAGAGAAGAAAAGAGGAAAGAAGGTTTTGCATTTTTGGGGTACTGTTTTGTTTTTACTGTGGTGAAAAACACATAACACAAGAAGGACCATTTTCACTTTTTTGGCTGGGTACCAGAAATCGAACTCAGGACCAGGCAGGCACTGTGCTACTGAGCTATAGCCCCAGCAATTTTTTTTTCTTTCTTTCTTTCTTTCTTTCTTTTTTTTTTTTTTTTTTTTTTTTTTTTTTTTTTTTTT